>PVJA010037547.1:0-20262 GCA_004027025.1 Myocastor coypus | reverse complement strand
TAAATCTCATATGTTCAATATTCACTGTAGATAATATAACAACTGATTGGGATATTAGTAAGTGATGCTAGTACATCTCTAAGGGGTGACTTTGTCCAGAGTTGTTGATCTCAAGGCCACTCCCTTTCCATGGGCCTGGGGACCCAGCACCTCATGGCACAGTCCCACAGAGTGGGCACTGCACATCCTCAGCCATTGTTCACACAGTGAATGAGCTTCAATGTAACTTGTCCTCCTTGCCCCCAGAAGGTGAAGAGTTCAGCCCATACAGTGGCACAAAATGGCACTGACACTGATGTCATTTGAGTATTCTTGCTGTATAGTGCCTTTGATACTTGTTCAGCAGGACTTCCCCATGTGTGCGCATGTGCATGCGCACGTGTGTATGAGTGTGCCTGTGCTGTTTCCACTTTGCCTTCCTGCATCCCTTCTGCTTGTGGTGGGAACTTATGCCACAGCTTAGCCACGTTTCATGTCTGAAAGCACCACTGTCCACACCAGCATCAGTCCGTCACCTTCAAGCAGTGCTTGGCTCTGAACCTAGAGAGTGGTGATCACAGCTTGGGACAGTGTGTAAGCCAGGTGTGCTAGTGCGAGTCTGGAGATTTTGTAAGAGACCTGATGAAACCTGGTCACACAGGCAGACAAGGAAGCCCCTACAGAAACCGTGCCTGAGGGGAGGATGACGCAGGGCTGGGATTCCTATGAAATGAGGGGTTTTTTTTGGAACTGGGGATTAAACTCAGGGTGTTGCACTTGCCAGGCAAGTGCTTGTTCTACTGAGCTATCTCCCCAGCCCTGAAATGAAGAATTTGAATCAGATGATTTGAAGGCTTGACAAACTTCAACAGTGTTTATTTGTTTGTTTATTTATTTGGGACTAGGGTTTGAACTCATGACCTTGCACTTGCCAGGCAGGCACTTGTGCCATGGAGCTATCTTCCTGGCCCCTCAACAGCCTCAACAGTGTTTTTTTTTTTGGTCTTTTTGAGACATGGTCTTGCTATGCAGTTCAGGCTGGCCTTGAGCTCACTTTTGTAGCCCAGGCTGGTCTTGAACTTGCACTGGTCCTCCTGCCTCAGCCTCCCAAGTACTGGGATTACGGGCATACACCACCACACCCAGCCTCCTCAACTGTGTGTCTGTGGTTTTTTTTTCTTAAGAATTTTTTATTTTACTTTATTTTTTTTTCTTGTTTCAGAACTTTTGTTTGTTTATTTATTTATTTTCATGGCCGGCTCAGCCTGTCCCTCAACCATGTTTTAAAGTAGCTTTTATAATAGAAATTTATAAATAATCTAGAAAATATTTAACAGTATATATTCTGGTAAATCTATCATCCAGGGAAAAACGACTGCTAACACTTTATGCAGGCAGATATTCTGCTCATATGTACACATATTTTGGTGTCAGGATATAGAGAGGCCACAAATGGAATCCATCATGTTAATGAATAAATACATAAACACATTTATGCTTCACCTTTTAAAAATTAAGAGCTCTTACATTGTACTACGTATGGTTTCAATCCATTTTTATCTAAAAAGGTCTTATTTTTCTGTAATAATGCATATATTTTCACATAATGAATTTGAATTGTCCTGCAGTATTTTTTATTGTGTAAGTAGACCTTTACTTATTTAACCAATTCTAATTCATGAACTTTAATTTTACAAATAAGCAATGAAATTGATGTCATGCATACCATAAAAATATATCCTTACACATTTATTATACAAATTCTATGTTTAATATTATTCTAATAATATATAGCATACTATGTATAATTATGTTTTTACCATTGTTCTTATAATTGAAAATTTAAAGACAACTATATGACTAAATCTGCGAATATAGTACAAATTACTTTTTTTGTTCTTGTCTCATATATTCTTTTTTTTTTTTTTAATTTTTTATTTATTTTTTTTCTTGTTTCAGAACCTTTGTTTGTTTATCCACTCATTTTTATGGCCGGCTCAGCCCACCCTGAGGGCAGGGCTGGCGCAGCATGTGGTGCCGGGGATCGAACCGGCGCGGTCTCTGAAGCCGCCCAAGCTTTCCCAAGCAGGGGCTTTAGACCACTGAGCCATTCCGCTGGGCCCCGAAAACCTCATATATTCTTTATTAGGTCCTAGACTTAGGATTTCTGCATCAGCAGTATAGTCACTCTATTATCCTATGGGCTTCATTTTCTGAGGATGACAGGCCTTCATAATTCCAGGATTTCTAGGAAGCCATCCTATTATGCTGGGAAAACGCTTTGTGTTTTGCTGCTGAATAAAGCCACATACAGAAAGAAAAGACATTGTAGAAAAGGCAGGACACTTGTATCCAATATCAGCCTTATAATACTGCCATCTCTGGGGATACATTAAAAAAAAAAAAAAGGCAAATGCAATTAAAAACAGAAAGGACAGGGGCTGGGGAGGTAGCTCAGTAAAACAAGCAACTGCCTGGCAAACATAAGGACCTGAGTTCAATCCCTGGTTCTGAAAAAAACAAAACACATAAAGGATAAGTAGTAATTTTATTTAAATCTTACTTTTAAAAGAATCCTACAGATCAGACAGCACACCATGTTTAACTGGAATACACGAGTGCTTACTTCTGCCTGCTGAAGAGGTGGACTGAGCTCAAACCTGTCCTCCTGTACTTCAGTTCAGGCCTCCTTCATGCCAGCTACGTAACCTTTGGGACAGTTTTGGGCCTAAGCCCAATCTCCTAGTCCGATGATGGTGAAGCTTTTAGAGACCAACCATTCAAACTGCAATGCGAAGCCAATATTTATCAAAGGATACCAACTCCGCAATCAAACATGAACACTGTAGGGATCCACGGAGCTCTTGCTGTCCCCCCAGGAAGGAACAGCAGTGAGGTGAGGAAAAGACAGATAAGAAACAAAAAGCTGGGCCAAGTGGAGCTCCTTTCTTTCTTGAGAAAAGGAGAGGAACTGCCCTGAAGCAGTAGAATGTTTATTTAAGCCCTAGAGAGTTTATTAAGTTCAGCCTCTCTATTCAACCATCAGTTAACATGCTACAGTGGTGCACTTCAAGGAGCCCCCATGCTCTCCGGCTGGCTTCACCCTGCACATGTAATTACTTTTCGGTTTCAGCTGCTCCCAACAGAATACAACTTATACATTAATATGTTTTGTCTTAAAAGAAAAACAGTGCTCCATAGGCTTGCCACCAAGCCCTAGTCCATTAAATATACAAAGCCCCAGTCACAGGGTAAGGGAGAGGGTCCAGTGGAGCCATCTTTGTCTGTTCACTCTGCTCTAACAGAACACCATACCCAGGCAAAGTGTGAAGAAGAGAGATGTGTTTCCTGTAGTTCTGGAATCTGGGAACTCCAAGATCAATGCACTGGCACTGGTGTCTGGTGAAGGCTGCTTTCTGCTTTCAAGATGGCACCGTGAGGCCATGTCTCCACATGGCAAAAAGCAGAAGGGCCACAGAGGGGAACTTTCTCTGCAGCCTCTTTCATGAGGGTAATAATCCACTCACTAGGACTCAACCACTTCCTTGCAGCCCCCTCTCCAATTTTTTTGGTACTGGGCCTTTATGCTATGCTACATCCCTAGTCATTTTAAAATTTTTATTTGAAGGTAGAGTTTTTCTAAATTGCTAGGAGGCCCAGACTAGGTTCAAAGTTTGGACCCTCCTGCCTCAGCCTCCCAGAGTGCTGGGATGATAGGTGGGTGCTACCATACCTGGCACAAAGGTCCCATTTCTTGAGACACCACAATGGGAATTAAACTTCAACAAGAATTAGGGTATATTGGGCCCGGCAGGATGGCTCAGTGGTCTAAAGTGCCTGCTTAGGAAAGGTTAGCCTGCTGCAGGGACCACGGTTCAATCCTTGGCACCACATTCTGCGCCAGCCCTGTCCTCAGGGCAGGCTGAGCCAGCCATAAAAATAAATAAATAAACAAACAAAAGTTCTGAAACAAGAAAAAAATAAAATAAAATAAAAAATTCTTTTAAAAAAAAGAATTAGGGTATATGGGCAACACTACATTCAAGTCACAACAGAGGTAATGAGTGAAGGTTCTCAGCACAAAGCTCTGAATGTAGCTTGGTGGTAGAGTATGTGCCTAACATGTGTGAGGCCCTGGATCAATCCTCAGCATTGCTCAGTAATAAAAAGTGGTCACTCCCACACCATTCACTGATAGATGCTTAATACCTGGTCTTGCCCTTATCACTGCATTTCTTCTACTAAGGGAACTGAATTAGAATCTAAAACCCAACAACATTCCAGGGAAAGGCCTGTGTGGCAGGACTCTTGCCCTTTACTTTATGAGTTTAGAAGCCTTAACTCCACTGGGAGGCCCTCCTTGTTTTTCAGCCCACTTCCGTTTGTCTCCGTTTAGAGAATGACCACCATGCCAACAGATCCTTTCCACTCTGCTCTGCCTTCCATTTAAGAATCGGGCATGGAGGTGCTTTTGGAGTCCACCCTGGTAGATTAATCCAGTCGTGATGGCACTGGAGGAATCCCTGGGACAGCCAAAAGTGCCTGCTAACTCTTGCCAGCCACGCTGCATGTGCGTGCACCAGATTAGGAAAGAAAATGGCAAATAACTGCATTTCCAATGGCAGTTGGAAACGCAACAGAAATGAAGGAAGGAAGGAAGGAAGGAAGGAAGGAAAGAAGCCACAGTGAGTGGCGCTGTAATTTGGCTGCTGGCTGCAAACAGCAGAGAATCCACAAACCAGAGTTATCTCCCCTAGGCTCTGAGGTAACTTCACAGAGACACTGTCTGGGGAACATTTCCGCAGAAAGGGAAAAATCTACCTCAGCGGTCAGCGTCCACCTTTTCCTTGTCACTGGCTAACTCTGCATTGAACTTGGGGGTGAATGACCTGAGGCTTGTGTCCCATGATGCTGAGGTCCAAATCCATTGGAACTTCAGGGGTACTCAGGTCTACTCTTGTTCCTTCCCAAAGCCTCCATTCCCTGTGGCTTTAGGATTTGTTTCTGTCATGCAGCTAAGAACAAATAGACCTTAGTGTTTTTGAGGAGACTAAATTTTATCAGGAAGTTGTGACTCTACTATTACCTCAGGAATTCCTTCAGGAACATGAGGCATGCTATGAATCACCACATAAGTGTCCACCAACAGACGTGCTCAGACTCCATCACATCTGCAGGTTCATTTTACAGGAAGTGCGCGGCAGCCTTGCTTATCTCTGGAGCCCCAATCTGCAAAACCTAAATGAGATGATTTCTAAGATTGTGTCTCTGCTTGCCAATCATTTGCTCTCTCATTCAACATTTTTAGAAAAATGTGTTCTCAGTACCATGCCAGCTCCTGAGAAAACAGGGGTAAATTGAGCCTGATACCCCCTCCAGGTGTTTAAAGAGGATCACTTTGCTCATGGTTCATATGGAGACCTAAAAATGCACTGAAGGTGTGGGAGAGAAGGCATGGCCGAAGCGATTGCTGATCACAGCATTCAAGATACATGGGCTGTCCAGGGCCCAGGGACCACAGCATTCCTGGCAGAGAGAGCAGTGGGGACAGAGGCTCAGAGCTGTGAATCATGGCCAGTGTGAGCACTGCAGCCCTCTCTTGGTATGCAAAGGGTTGAGTGCAGGATGCCCTCAGATGTGGTATCAGTACTAGTTATGGCACTGACTATTTTTCAAGGAATGTCAGACCTATCAGGCAAGGGGCCAGCTCTTTGCCCACTTCATATTTGAATCTTAAGTGTATCCCCAAAGCTCATACCTTAAAGGCTTACTTCCGAGCATAGCAATGCTCAGATGGGGAGTTTTTGGAGTTGTTGGGTCGTGAGGGCTCTGACCTCATGAATGATCTCTTTCACTTAATAGATTTCTAGCTGAATGGTCTGTGGGGAGCAACTGTATTTCAAAAGCAGGCCCACTCTTGGCTTATCTGGCTGCCATCAGGCAAACAGCTTTTTCCACAAAGTATTCCCCACTAAGCCATTCAACCTGTTACTGACCAGAAATGGAAAGAAACCTCTAACAATGAGCCAGAGTAAGTCTCTAAGTTGATTATCTTAGACATTTTGTCACAGCCATAGAAAGCTGACTGATACGCCTGACCTTATTTAGATGTTGTAGACTGCAGGAGCTATTGCTAGTGTTGGGCAGCCAGTCAAAGAACGACACGGGCTTCTAGGGTGGGAGTGTTGATCTAGGGCTGTCTTAGTTACTTTTCCCTCATTTCTGAAACTAAATACCCAACACCCACAAGTTAGGGGAGGAAAGATTTATTTAGCTCACAGTTGTAGAGGTTTCCATCCATACTTGGCTGGTTGCAAGGCAGAGTGGCATGGTGCAGGGCCATTGAAGAGAAGAGACAATTCATGGCAGAAGGTAGCAAAGCAATGAGACACAAGATAAGTGCGTTTCTATCTCCTGTATTGTTTCCAGCTACTGCCATTAGGGTGGTACCAAACAGATCAAAGGATGATTCAGAGTCATTCACCCTGAATCCTAGCATCATGCCATGCATTGAGCACATAATCTAGACCCAACCACCTCTAAAAATTTCCCACCTATGACTGCATGAAGCTTTCGGGGAACATCTAGACACAAACCATAAAAGGGGGTTTCCATGCTGAGCTGTAGCTGTAGAGCCTGTGACTTGAGGCCTCCCAGAGAGTGGTGCAGTGAGGGCCTGTGATGTGTGGCCCTTGAGTGTAGCGTGGACGTGGAAAGGCAGGCTTGTCTGCTCTTGAGGGCTTCCAGACGATGGACTATGGCCAGCTGCATGAGGGAGAGGTACATGATTGTGTCGCATCTGCAGAGGGAGGCTCAGAAGGAAGAGAGCCAGGAGCGGGCCTAGCCAAAGTCCTGGTTCTTGCTCAGTTCCTGTGAGTGGAGGCCTGCCAGTCTGAGCTTCATGTTGAACCACAGCCCTGAGCTCTCTCTTTCATTTGCCTTATTCAAACAGGAGGGCTGGGAAACTTGGTCTGCCACTGAATTTTGTGAAGCAATGGGCAAAGAAAAATCTTCTTCTCTAATACTGTCTTCTGGTTGCACTCATAGCTGAGGAGTTGTGGAGAGTTTTCTATGTACTAGTGCACACCAGTCTGCATGAGCTTGTTCCCCTGGGTCGTCTTGAGCTGTGCGCTTACCCAAATGTGATGCTGTTCATCAAGGCATCATTAAAATGTTTCTTTGAGAACTGTCTTTAGCTCAGAGTGGATTTTGTTAAACATTCTCAATTTGAATCTTTTGCACTGGACTATGCTATCAGATCACATATTGTGGCTGCCTCTTTTTTTTTTTTTTTTTTTTTAAGATATGTTGTCTTGGGGTCCAGCAGGATGGCTCAGTGGTCTAAAGCCTGCTTAGGAAAGCTTAGGTGGCTGCAGGGACCGATGTTCGATCCCTGGCACCACATGCTGTGCCAGCCCTTCCCTCAGGGCAGGCTGAGACGGTCATAAAAATAAATAAACAAACAAAAGTTCTGAAACAAGAAAAAAAAAAGATATGTTGTCTTTAGCCACTGTTTTTGTTAATTTGGTCCACCAGCAATAAGAGGCTGAGAATGCACATAATATATATATATATATAATGTATTTAGTTTAGGGCCTACCGGGTCTCACTACACAAATTGGACTTGTAGTAATCCTTCTGTTTTCAGCCTCCCAAGCACTGGGATTGCAGGCATGCAACACCATGCTCAGTCTCAATCAGCATCTCTTAGTGCCCCAGGGATGGGACCAGTATGGCGGGATGGGGATCAAACCCCCTGCCCTTGTGTGTGCCTAAGCAGACACTTTAATCCTCTAAGCCATCTGGCCTGCCCACCTGTGGCTGCCTCTTTTATCTCCTTATTCTTAGTGCCTCAAAGAGGCTCAGAACCTCTGTGTTGAATGGGTAGTAATACAGTTTCACTTATTGTATATGTGCTGCCGAAGCGAGCACACTTTCAGTTATTGAAAGACAATTTATGTGGAAATAATTTGTAATTTCCCAGGATGATTACTTCTTTCCTTCCCTCTTACGTCCCCTCTCTCTTTCTGTTACATGTGGGGAGAATGGCCTGAGAAAGATTTGGGGAGCTAAGAAGTCAGATAATGTGTGACATAGAACAGGAGCCATAGGTGCTGGGAATAGATCTCAGGGCCCAGTGCTTGCTAGGCTGGTGCTGTGCCACTAAGCTATATCCTCAGCCCTCATATTTGATTCTAAATTCATTTGGAAGCCATTGCAAGGGAACTTCAGAAAAACAAAATCGCTTTTATTTTTAAAAGATTTCTCTGAATGAAGATAATAGATTTCATGGGGACAAAAGTGGAAGCAGAAACTAGAGGAGAGACAATGGTGGCGTGACCCAGAGGGTCAATATGGTCAAGGTGCAAAGTGGCTGTAATTTGTTATAAAACAGTTATGACTCTAAAAATCTAGTTAGCAAGCCTGACAGGAGAAGAGGTGACTTCCATGCACCTTATAGAAATGATTTCCTGCCACCTCAGTCTCCACATTTTACAGATTCCCATTCAAAGTCCAGTGAGTGGACACATGACTGGTTTAGCTAGGAGATGTGCAGAGGGTGGTTGTTCCCCAAATGCTTCTGATCTCGTGGGCAAGAGAATGCCGCCCTGAGAATTGCCAAGGGGTTCAATGAGGAGATCGAGTGGAAGGTGGACTAGAGAAAACTACAGCCAACTGCAGTGAAGTGTGGGCACACCTGCACACAAATTCCTTAGATGGCAAAGCGTTCGGCCTGTCTTTCAAGAGACACCTCCAAGTGTCTCCCAAGGAAGACTAGAACTGGTTTTTCAAGAATGGACATGCATGGTGACACATGCCTATAATCTCAACATGCTAGGGGCTGATGCAGGAGCATTATAAATTCAAGCCTAGCCTGGGCATTTTAGTGAAATCTTATCTCAAATAAAAAAATAAACAAGGACTGAGGGGGTACCTCAGTGAGTAGGCCTTGTGTTCAGTCCTCAGTACTGCAGAAAACAAATGATACTCATGGGGACATCCAGCTTCTGCGTTTGAGGACTTGTGTTGTCACAATCTCAAAATCCTTCCAGGAGAACACAATAACCCTCCCTGAAAATAATCACATGACTGATTATTTATTAATCTTTAATATTATTATTATTAAAGAGAACTGATGCCCACATCATGCACAAAAGAACTCTAATCCTCCCTTTTCTTGCCATTCCAGCAGCATAGCATCTCCTCTCTCTCTATAAATTTCCTGGCTATTAACTCATTGGGAAAGTCGGTGTGAAATTATAGCTTGTGGCCTCCATGTTGGTTTATCTCACAGAAATACCTTTATCTTTCTTGCAAAAACCTAGTGCTATACTATTGGCTTCAGTGCACATGGGCCAGCTATCCTTCCTTGCTTGACGTAAAAAAAAAATACAACAGATTGGGTTGGGTTGTAGCTTGGTGATAGTGTTTGCCTGTGTGCATGAGGCCTTTGAGTTGTCTCCAACACTGTGGAAACAGAAACAAAACTGCAATAAGGTGTCTCCTAATGCAAGCTAAGCTTATAATCACATCACTTCTACTTTGCAGAAAAAAATATCATGGCATGTAGAACCACTGAACACATTAACACTGGCGAAGCTTTAAAGCAATACACAAATGAAACAACAGCACACCAAATTAACATATCAATCCCTAATCCCTTCTTCAAAAGCAAGTTCAAACTGATAAAGTTTGCGCTATACTGTTTACTGTCAAGTCCCTTCTGCGTTCTCTGAATTTTGTGGGCTCCCAGAGCTCAGGTGGAGGTTCCCAGCTAAATGAAGACATCAGGTTTCCTGAGAGCGCCCCAGGAGTTGCTTTCTCCATCTGTTTCGCTGTGCACCTTCTTACTCACCTGACACAACGGCGCTATTTTGTATTTGTCAGCTAAGACAAAGTGGACACAGCTGCAAAAGAAGAAAAGCTGCTTAGTTAGCACTGGAGCCTGAGGGCAGCCTCTGATACACTTCCCAGGCAAATCGCCTTCTCCAAGGGGAGTGTTCCCAACCGTGACGTGTCAGCAAATGCTTACCGTACCAACTGAGCATGCCCATAAAAGCACTTAGAACACACTGAAGCACCTCCTAGCTTCAGGGTATGGTTATTCATGTAGCTGACTTTAGGCTAGGAATCCTGGTCTCTTGATATTTTCTATAAAATTGTCGATCTTGCCCTCCCTTGCTCATACACCCAGACTGGACTCTACCATTTCCTCTTTTTCGAGGCAACTCCAATCTAAAGTGTAAAAAGAATCTTAAATATCATCCTCACCAAAAATACTTACCGTGCTTCCTCAGGTGTCATGGATTTTTTCTTTTTGGACCCTCTGTAGCCTCTGTCAGGACCTCTATTTGAACACTAGTTCACGGGCAGAAGGACCTCTCTACTAACTACTTGATCTGGTGTTAGTTTTAGTTTGTAATTTTATCTTCTCTCGTAATGTTAGCCTGGTCATCTAATGACTTCTGTGTGTGTATATTTGGGATGAACTGTTGTGACTACTAACTTCCTCCTTACTACAGCCTGGCGGTGGTGATTACGAAAGACTGGGCACGCTGCTGTGTGCCAGTAGTTAACTTTTGAATAGCAGTAGCTTCCCTTAATGTCATTTTTGCACTTTCTTGACTATGTAAAAGGCAGGTTTGTTTTTATTTTTAAGGTAGGGTCTAACTAGGTAGGCCTGGCTGACCTTGAACTCACAAAGATATTCTTGCCTCAACCTCCTGAGTGCTGGGGTTATGAGAAATGATGGTCTAATAAATAAAAGTTAACTATCAGTGAAATGATTTAAACCATACTCGATTATTCTGTGCATTCTTCATAACTAAATATATGTGAATGTTTCAAGTTTTATGAAACTTTATAAGGGCAAGAACTAGAGTTGATCTTTGGACATTTTCATGAGCCAGTACATACAAAGAGTGGTCGAATGGCTGGCGAGATTGCTCAGTGGTCCAAAGCGCCTGCTTAGGCAAGCTTAGGCAACCACAGGGACCACAGTTTGATCCCCAGCACCACATGCTGTGCCTGCCTCATCCCCAGGGCAGGCTGAGCCAGCCATAATATATATATATATATATATATATATATATATTCAAATACTGTGACTGAGTGAATGAATGAATAAGGTGGCTGAGCATAAATACAAGACACATGTAGTAAAAATAACTTGATGAATTTATAAGGTCAATAAGAACTACAAGAAGTCACAGCTCATGTGTCCATTTCTGCCCTGAAATTTGGAATGGTGCCTTCTTGTCAGACTCTGTTTGAGAAATTTAACCTCCCACTCTGTCCAGACACAGATATCATCACCTTGCAATTGTGTGCAACTTGGGGAGCAGCCAGAGCCTACACAGTAATGCACTTGGAGGTTGCCTAATATCTTTTAAACAACTTGAACCCAGAATAACCAATCATAGCCCTTGTCATAGTTTGGGTTTTTTGCAAGGTAAACAATACAATATAGGACACATATTATAAGGTTCTTTTATAATGAATCACCCAAAGAATTATGTACAAAGAATGCAGGATATCTGTCTGCATACTAAAGACCGAAGATTTCAACTGAGGCGCTGGATCTTATTATAATGTCTTACGTGAGCCTGTTTCACAAATCTGTGCTGGGAAGGCCCACAGGTCAGTGCAGAAGCTTGAAAGTCTGTGCCAGTGGGGTGAAGGATCTGTGCTAGCAGGCTGAGGGATCTGCACTGGTACCAGGAAGCAATGCCCAAGGTAAGAACCAGAGCTCCTAAAAAAAGTATCATAGCCATCCTCAGCTGCAGTGGGGTCCTGAGCTCCTCTGACTATGAGGAAAGTCAAGTTCCCATCAGGAAAGTCAATGTGACAACGTTTTCTTTGTCTTTTTGAGACAGGGTTTCAGTATGCAGCTCAGGCTTGCCTTTAGTTCACTTTTTATATAGCCCAGGCTGGTCTCGAACTCTCACCGATCCTCCTGCCTCAGCCTCCCAAGTGCTGGGATTACAGGTGTGCACCACCATGCCCTGCTCAATGCGACAAGCTTCTACAGCAGACTGTGAGTGCACTCTCTTTCCCTCCAGAGTCAGGAAGCAATGCTCAAAGTGAGGACCAGAGCGTCCCAAAATGAACCATAACCTTCTCAATGATGATGAAGTTCTGAATTCCTCCTCCTACAAGAACAGCCAAGATCACCAGGAAAGCCAGCATAACAAGATGTGCCAGCAGAACAGCCCAGCAGAGCAAGCAACTTCCAACAGCTTCTCCAAACAGCTTCCCTGACAGCCTCTCATCAGATTCTCCAGTTCTGCCTCTTATGCTGCTGGCAACAATCCCCAGGTGGGCCTCCCATGCCCAGTACCTTGCTAGTTCAGTTCAGCTGGGTGAACAAGTTGACTGCCAGTTGGTAATCCACCACAGTCCCATCATGGTCACAGATACCAGCTGGCCTTCAAGCTGCAAAACTCCCAATCAATTCCTCCTGTGTGCTTTTGTTCTGCTGATACAAGGTGGAATTAGAGCTGAGAAAGTGCCAGAGATGAGCCAAATAACTAGGGATCTTTTTCCTCCTTGTTTTGATGGCATAGCCAGTATGTGAAATTATTTCAGAGCTATTACAGTTTCACTTGTTCATATAGCTCTCAGCAAACTCTATTTCATTGGGACACAAATATTTTTTGGCAAAACAGCTTCTACTATCTTCAGAATTTTATGTTTGAAAATATAAGTTATTGCTGGAGATCCTGGACTTATAAGGCATCCAGCAATGAGAAACAACCTCAAAAACTATCAGAAGAATTAGAACTAGAGATTTATTTGTGTCTGTCTACCATCCCAGTTTTTTTTTTTTTGTCACTGTCCCTCTAATCCTGTGACCAATGACATTCCTTAAGTACTTCACACAGCTCATGGGCTCTATTTTTAAATGAATGAAACTATCATATGCTGAGTGCTTCAAAACAAATTTCACCCCATTGGATTTATTTATTTATTTTGCCCTGAAAAGCATCAGTAAATAATTGTTTTAACCACTGCTTATTATCTTTGGTCACTGGATAGTCTCTGAGTTCCTTGGCAAATGTTTCTAAGTAACACAGTTTATCACCACTTTAAAAAATATTAGTAGATCTGATGGAGACTTCTACAATAGAAGAAAAAAAAAGCCTATTTGTCTATCTTTGTCCAACTGCAGCCCACTGAAATGTAATCTGGGGATTATCGAGTGTCAGGTGGTTCTTTCAGAACACCAACCATCTGGCAACTGGAGAAATATATGTGAGAGACGCTGGACAAGAGGCAAGGCCATGGGGACATATTATTTAAATCTTAGCTTGGGTATTAATTTGGAGGGGGTTGATACATTCTATTGTAGATTTTACTAAAAAATATTTGAGGCCTTTACCTATGTCATCCTATGTATGGTCTCTATGGTCTTCTCTTGTTAAAATGATCTTCTCTTGTTAAAATGTATGTTTCAAGAATAAAGAGAAATGGTACCCCCAAGTTTCAAGGAAAAGTAAGAATAGTTACTCTCATATTTTGGTTTAATGTAAATCTGTCTCTTGCACTGATTCTAGTAGATTTGTCCATCTTTTTTGGCAGATTATATATTATTTATATAAATAAATCTGAAGCTCCCACAAAGTTTCAGAGTAAATATAGGTACATAGTTTGTTAATTAATCAGTTATTTCAATTAAAAGGGAATTTTAAGGAGTAGAAAATGAGTTTTTGAATATTAGCTGCAAAACTACCCAAAGGTTACCAAGGCAGCTCAATGGCTGCTAAGGCCATGTCAGGCCATGACCCAGCAGAAAATCACAACTACAACCAGTGGCTCAGGCTTATGTTACAGATCAGGGATGACAAATGGTGGTGTTTGGTGTGCCCCTCCCCTGTGTCATGTCTACAGCAGGCATTTCTAACCGATGATGACACTCTCTCTGTCCGCCCAGGAGTAACCTCAGAATCCTCCACAGAGCCTTGGATTGGCCAGCCACTCGCAAGCAAGCTGGGGTCTCGCGTGAAACCTATATTCAGTCCCAATTAAAACCATTCATTAAGAGATTAGGTTTTATACCCTGCAACTATTGTGAGGCTCTTTGAGGTCCATTAGTGGTGGTGAGAGAATGCCAGAGATGAGCAGAAGTAAGTAGGGCTCATTTTTCTCCCTGTTTTGAAGATATACCAAATATGTGATATTATTTCAGAACTTTGCAACATCACTCCTTTTCTATTTTAGGGTTCTGATGCATAATAATTGCATGGATAAAAAAAAAAGATGGTGCCAGCATATTTATTGCTAGGTAAAAGAGCCACACTCCATACCAAAATCTTGGAATTGGATCAGTCTGGAAGACAAAATGGAAGTGCCTTTCTCTATTTCTTCCCACAAAATGTGCATTCTGGGATCTGTCTGAGAGCAAGAACTGGAGGAACTAGGGAGAGGAAAGTAGAGGTAGAGGAGGAAGTGCGAGGGAAAGGACAATTTGGACAGGACATGTCTTAAAAAGAGCCCTGAATTAGCTTAATGATTTTATCACACCTCCTTAATCATAGACGGTTCTCGACTGTTTACTGTATAGTAGCCACCATGTTAAATTAGATAGCATCATCCCACTGGAAAATCCCAAAACCCCTTTGAAGAAGTTTATCAGCTAGAAACTGTTTGGGCAACAAACACAGCAGAATTCCCCACCAGGGGGGAGGGCAGGAATCCATGGAGCTGCTCAGGAGACACAATGGGTGAGGCTCACAAAGGCTTCTGCTCTCTAGATCTGAAGGGAAGCAAGAAGGGAGTCTGTGGAGCCCTGGGAGGAGCTGACACTATAGGAGAGGTCATTCGGGCACAGATGTGGTTTGTGGTATAGAAGGATGTATGCCCACAGCTGAGCAGGAAGGAGTCACCCCGGAAGTACCCTCTCCAGCTTCACCCTTTCCTTTCTTCTCTCCCACTTTCTGTCACTGTCACCCATGAACTGAACTCCTTGGAAACCCAAGGACACTGGCCTTTCGATGGGATCTATAAAAGGCAGTCTCCTCTGGAATGGGGGCGTTAGCATCAGCTCAGAAGCTGGGGCTGGATCTGATGGGAGAAGCGCCCAGCACGGGCAGAAGGCAGCAAACCCCAGCAGCAATGCCCTAACCCTGTGGGAGCCTGCTGCAGGGAAGTAACCGGCCTCTTGAGACTTCTTTGCTCCCACAGGTAATACCCATGAGTCTGGACAGGACAGGAAGCACAGAGGGAAAGCCAAGTGCTACCGAAGCCTGTCCCTTCTGTGTCAGGAAGATATCTGTGCTCTTGTTTCCATCCCATAGGCATATCTGGGTTAGAGGTCTTTCTCCAGCTGTGAAGGCAGCCTGGGGCAGGAAGTGTTCCTGAGCTGGGATCCAGGTGCCCAATACATTGGAATTCAGATAAGGAATTCATTCTTAGCAAATAGGATATTTAAAACAAAATATAACAATGTACAATCTGTCTTTATTCGTCAATCTGACAGCTCTAACTTTTTTTTTCTTTTGTGCATGTTAAATTTAATTTATTTTAAGGACAATTGTCTTTTTATTTAATATTTTTATTGTATAAATTTAACAACGGTTATATTACATATTTTCATCATCAGATCAGTTTAGATTAATACATATAATAGGTATATAATAGGTATATAAGATTGATCAAACAAACATTCACACATTCAATCAACATTGTTTTTTTTTTTTCCTTTTTTTTTCTTTTCCCCTTTCTTATTTTAAAAGTTGACACACTGCATATTGTCCTCACAATAGTTCTACACAGCACAGTGTGTGGGCATGACCCACCAGACAGTTCTAACTTTGATGCACTGTCACCCAAAGAAATTTGAGTTTTAGTGTAGGAAGGAGATCCAAATAATGAGTAAGGGATATGTTAGAGCTGTAGCAGAGGAATATTGTAATTATTCCTCTTTACAGGTTTAGAGCTAAGACCTACAGAAAGGGCAGAATCCAGTACAGGTGACACAGCTACTAAGCGCCAAGTTATGGTTTGAGTTTCAGTGAGTTAAGAGAGTCCAACAGCAGAAGAGGTCAGGAGGAGAGCTCTTTAGTAGTGAGCACTCCACAGTGCTCAGACCAGATGTGGCTTGTGGGGAGTTAGGCTGTGCCCCGTGAAGTCAGACTGCGTTCTGTCACATTAGAAACTCCTGCTGAGGTTGCTTGTTCAGATTGCCAGACATAAGCATGCAAAATTTAAAAGAAAGAAAGAAAATTATAAGCAATTACAAAAAAGTTATGTATCAACTGATCCCCTCCGTAGGTCTGCAGATGTAGCACGCAACCATTGTCAAATTCCTACTCACTTGTTTGGTGCAGTTCTGTGTCATTTCTAATTTTTTATTACTATTTTGCATTCTCTTTTTGCATTCTCTTTAGATAATAAATAAGTAAAAAAAAAAAAAAAAAAAAAAAAAAAAAAAAAAAAAAAAAAAAAAAAGAAAGAAACGAAACTCCTCCTCTTAGAGCCATGGCTCTCTATGTGGGGTAGCAGTTACCACTCCAGGGAACCTCTAGCAATGAACAGAAACATGTTCAGGTATCACAAATGGGACAGAGTAACACTGGTCCCCCAGGGCTGGGGCTAAGTATTCACGATGTATGGTCTGTTCTGATCTGAAATATGGATAGTGCTGAGATCCCAGAGGACCCTGAGGAGCAGCCAAGTGGCAGCAGTTGCCCCCATGGCTCACCCTACTCTTGAAGAGCTTAGATGAAGACCCATATGTGAGATTTCTTCCAACATCTGTATCTTAGAGTAGAACAGATTGTGTGCTATTCCCTTGCAGACTTGAACATTTAACTTTTCCTATAGCATAGAGAATATAGCAGAGATAGATGTTTTAAAACCAGAGAGACCAGGGCTGTCACGATAGACTCTAGTTCTCACAACTACAAAAATAGTTATTAGTGTCATTAGGAACTATTTGTTGAGTGACTTTGTTCATATTCAAGAACGGACTGTTAGAAAATGATGGTTGATAAATATCCAAATATTGTTCTATTTCATTTAATGAACATATGTAGTCTTTAAAGGCTATATGAGGGGCCTGGCGGGATGGCTCAGTGGTCTAAAGTGCCTGCTTGGGAAAGCTTGGGTGGCTTCAGGGACCATGGTTTGATCCCCAGTACCACATGCACCGCCAGCCCTGCCCTCGAGGTGGGCTAAGCCGGCCATAAAAATGAGTGAATAAACAAACAAAGGTTCTGAAACAAGAAAATAAATAAATAAATAATTCTTTAAAAAAATAAAGGCTATATGAAAAGAAAGGACACATATTGCTTTATTAATGGACAAATTACTCCTGAAAGACTAAGAACGGAGAGCTGTATTTGTGCCATGGTTCTTCTTGTTAAAAACATAACGTTGAGCAGAATCTAGAGACTCCAAGTTGGGAGCTATTTTATTTCTCCTCCAGAGTCTGACTCCCTTGCTAGTCTATGCCATGGTGACTTATGATACTGCCCCAACAGAGAGTTAGAGATCGTATCCCTTGCAATCCTTGGTCAATGTCCAATCTAAACCTTATTCCTTTACTGAGGCCTTGCCAGACTCTTAGTGAATAAATGTCAGGCCAAGGGCTCTTGAAAAGCTGGCCCTCTGCTGCCAGTCTAGCTTGATTTATAAATTACCATTTGGTTGTCCTATATATCTTGCCATTCGGTGATCAGGGTGCTTGTATTAGCTGGAACCAGAAATTTTAGCTTATTAAACACAAGTTTCGCCAGACATTTCAAAATTGGACTTTAGCCAAAGGGTATTGGTTACTTAAGTAACCGAAGGGATTGTTAGAGACAGAGCTCATTTCTAAAGTGGCCCAGTGGCTTTAATCCCAGGGAGAGGAACTAGCAAACACAGATCATCCCCTCTGTTAGATACTAGAGATGCACATGCGGTATCTATTTTTTGTAATAAAGCAGCTTCCTCATTCCAAGTACAAAGAGGGTGAAAGTGACCTGAGGCATGTTGTGCAGCAAAACATCACTTCATTTATCTAGAAAATGGGAATAGGCCCAGCGGGATGGCTCAGTGGTCTAAAGCGCCTGCTTGGGAAAGCTTGGGCGGCTGTTGGCACCGCAGTTCAATCCCTGGCACCACATGCTGCGCCAGCCCTGCCCTCGGGACGGGCTGAGCCGGCCATAAAAATTAGTGAATAAGCAAACAAAAGTTCTGAAACAAGAAAAAAATAAATAAAATTAAAAAAAAAAAAGAAAAAAAAGAAAGTGGGAATAATAGCAGGACCTCCTGAATGGATATGCTGTGAAAATGAACAGCTAGGGAGCCTGGCAGCTTGCTGAGCATTAAGACTGCAAGGTCCATTAGCATTACTTCCAATAAGGATGGCGTGTGAGGCGGTCCCAAAGTCCACCCTCACCATAGCACATAGCCTCCAGGTAACAGTAGTCGCGGTCTTTGGTGTTTGCTCTGGATGTGGCTCAGGGAGACATTTCAATATGCAGAGACCTTTCCCCATTTCCCAAATTTAACTGATTGTATTATTCCCTAGTCCCTTTTTCCAGCCCCCCAAAAAAGAAAAACAAAAGCACACAGGCCGAACACCACATGCATGTTGCTTTCTAGTCCCAAGGTTGCCTTCCTTTCTGATTTTAAGACATTCATGCAATGATGGGGCCTGGCCAGGAGCCTCTCTGATGCCCTTAACGACTCTCTGCCAACTTTGCTCTCAGACAGCTGCCACCCAATTCTCTCTGATACTTGGTGATAAGGAGCAGCAGGAGGAGGAGGATAACAGAAGTAACATATCTACTTCTGTTTTTTTTTTTTTTAAATCTTTTTTTGGACGCCCCTGTGACCTGCAGCTGCATTGGTTGCCCATGTCCAGTCTTCTATCGGCCTCTGGTCAGATCACCTTATGCCACACCACAATTACCTAGGTTAACCAGCCAAGCCTGGGCCCAATCCTGCAGGGAAATGAGCTCTGTGATACCCCTTTGGTCTGCACTCTGTATGAAGTATGACTGAAAATGCAGTGAACATTTAAATTGTTAAAAAGAGTTTTTCAAAGGACCAGAACATGAATGAGACCACTCTGGGCCCACTGGAAACTCATTTGACCCAGTAGCCAGGCCCTGCATGAGCGAGACTGCCCTGAGCCCGCTAGAAACTCATTTGACAGCAACAAAGCCTGGCATGTGAGTGGAACTTCATCCAGCAGACAAGCCTAGTGTGGAAAACTGCTGCAGAACTCCCTGCAAAGAGACTAGAGACAAGACCCACTCAGCTGATCCAGGAGCAGAACATCTTGCCAGAGTGGCACAGCAAGTTCACCTCCAAGTGCTGCATCAGGAAGAAGCCAGACCCAAGCCACACCCTCCTGGAAGAGCTGGTAGATCCAGACCTCATGTGAAGGTAAGAACTCTACCAAAACTCTACACCAACGGTTAGAAGGCAGAAGCTATACAAAATGACAAAGGAGCAAAATGCACTGTCAGGCCCCAAGCCCACCCAGGACAAATACAGGAGAAAATAGAAGAAATTGGAAATCATACACGTGAAATCTCTGAAATAATAGCATCTTAAGTAAAGAAACAACTGCAAGAAAGGTATAGAGAAAATCAGATTAAGAATAATTCCTGGGGCTGGGGAGATAGCTCTGAGGCACAAGTGCCTGCTGGGCAAGTGCAAGGTCGTGAGTTTGAACCCTGGTCCCACAAAAAAAAAAAAAAAAAGAATAATTCCTGAATTAAAAAAAGAAATACTACCTATAACAAAAGAAGTACTAAGTGTTTCTAAAGAAGACACTGCTGAAAAAAAAATAGAGAATAGAAAAATGATGGAATCCTTGAATGAACAATATAGGAAAATAATAGAATGTATGAAGCAGATTCAAAGTGCTATACAGGAACTTAAAACCTCAGTCACAAGCTTGCAAAACCATTTCAATGTAAGTGAAAATAGGCTTTCTGACCTTAAAAACACCATGGCAGCTAGTGAAGAGGTAAGAAAAGATCTCTTAAAAACAATTAGGATACAAGAAAAAATAATTCAACATCTGCAAGATGATGCAAAAATGAATAATGCAAGACTAATAGGTATCAATGAGAAAGAAGGAGTCAACACAAATGATACAAAAAGAATATGGAGCCGGGCGTGGTGGCGCACGCCTGTAATCCCAGCACTCGGGAGGCTGAGGCAGGGGGATCGGTGCGAGTTCGAGACCAGGCTGGGGTACAAAAGCGAGCTCAAGGCCAGTCTGAAGTGCATAACAAGACCCTGTCTCAAAAAGACAAAAAAAAAAAAAAAAAAAAAAAA
>PVJA010037546.1:0-20336 GCA_004027025.1 Myocastor coypus | reverse complement strand
TGTGTGTGTGTGTGTGTATCTGTGTGTCTGTGTGCTGTGTATGGTGCTAGGGATTGAACTCATGCATTTCACATGCTAGGTAAGCATTATTCCACTAAGTTCCACCTTCTCACCCCATTACCCCATTTCAGTACTTCGAGATCATATTATTTTAATCAGTGCTTACTAATTACACAGACGATCCAGTTTCATCATGGTATACATGGATATAAGACACATGGGTTGTTATTTATCATTTTTATCTTCTTTACCTCCTGTCCCACCTCCTTTCTCTTTCTTAACAAGTCTTATTTGACCTGCATGTTATTTCTTCTTTTGGATTCTGTATTAGAGAAAAACATAGGACAGCTGTCTGTGTTTGCCTTTCAGTACAATGCCTGGAAATAATCTATGTAATTTCCCTTGGGTGCCAGGACCCCAGTCTTCCCTGGGGTTAGTCTCACTGTGTGCATACAACATCGTGTCTTCCTCTGCTCGCCCGCTGAGGCACCTAGCTGCTTCGCCCCAGTACTGTAGATACTGCAGCAGCAGCATGGACCGTGGACATCTCCACTGCGTGCTTTGCTTCCCGCAGCTGTGTGCCAAGGGGAGCCACACCTGCTGTGAGCAGTCTGTGTCCTTAGGTTAGTGGCTTCATATTTGCATCCAGATTCCACAGTGCTGTACTAATTTACAGCCACCAGCAGCCTCTAGGGCTCACCTTTCTTAGGCACCCTTGCCAGCATTTATTGTGGTCTATGTTCTTAATGACAGCCATTCTGTGTGGGCTGAGAAGGAAAACCCAGGCAGTTGTGATTTGCCCTTCCCTGATTGCAAAGGATGTTGCACATGTTTTATTTTTATGTTTACTCTTTTTTTGCGGGGGCACAACCTGCCCTGGTGATGGGCCTGGGGCAGCATGTGGTGCTAGGGACTTGGACTGCTGTCACCTGCATCTGCCTAAGCTTGCCTAAGCAGGTGCACTAGACCGCTGAGCTATCACCTCGGCCCCCACATTTTTTATGTAATTATTGGCTTGTAAGGGTACTAGTTCAGTCCACCTATCTTTATTTTGTGGTAGGATTTCTTTTAGTTCTCTATCAGTCTACTGTAAAGTTAGTTGGCAAACACTTTTTCTTGTTCTGTAGGCTATCACTTCCTGTTCTGCAGGCTATCCCTTCCTGTCCTGTAGGCTATCACTTCCTGTTCTTCAGGCTATCCCTTCCTGTCCTGCACGCTGTCCCTTCCTGTCCTGCAGGCTTTCACTTCCTGTTCTGTAGGCTATCACTTCACTGTTTCCTTCACTGTGCAAAGGTATCTTGCTTGTTGATTCATTCTCCCACCTCCTGAGCTCAGGGAATGCTCCTGCTCTGGAGGCCACTGTCTTGGCCAGTATCTTACAGAAGGTTGTGTGACGTGTTCTTCTCAGACTCTAAGGTTTGGGCCTCCCTCTTTTTTGATCTACTGGAGCTGAGTTTTGTACAGGGTGAGGAACAGGAGTGTAGTTTCCCCCATGTGTCTATGGACACCCAGTTTGCCAGCACCAGTTGTTCAAGACACTGCTTTTTCCTCAGAGCATCTTTGGGACTCTGTCAAGGATTAGCTGCTGTAGCTGTGAGCTTGCTCTGTGTCCTCTCTCCTATTGGTGACACCATACTTTTAAGGGAAGTCAAGTTAATGAAAATGGAACAGGACTGCCTTCTTTGAAAGATTGATTGCTAGTATTTTTAAAAGCTAGGACTTTGGAAGACAGATCAACGGCAGAGTCTGTGCTTTGCATTTGTGAAGCCCTGTGTATGTATAATCTTCAGCACTGCAAATAATAAGTATTTAAGTGTAACATTTTCTCAGACAAATAACTGTGTCCTGACATTTACCATGCTAAGCATATGTGGTGATGGTGTGTGACCCCCTTCTCCACATCAGCCGTCTCTTCTGCGTGGCTACAGCTTTGTCTGCCTTTTGTAGTAGGATATAGCTGTTACACTTGCAGCACATCTGGACATTATAAACATGTCTCTGTATCACCTCTGGCATTCAGACTTTGGGTCGACACTGATGAGTGCTAGACCACTCATTCAGGTTCGATATTTAGCAACATTATAGTATTGGCAATATTATAATGGAGAATTACACCTATAAAAATATATAAAGCCAGCAATCAAAATTTACCTCTTTTCATTTTTCAAGACTTAAGATGTCATGACAAAGAGTAGAAGGGTCTCTTCAAGGCATACTGTTGATGGCTCAGATCACCCATGCTGTTGTCCTCTGGACACTGGATGACAAAGAGCACAGCTCCTTTATTTCTTTCAAATGATGCAGAAGATTGCCCTGAAGTAGGATGACCTCAAAATCTTTCCAATCCAATTATTTCAAATAAGAGAAAAGTACTGTGCTAATCAACTCCTGGCAGGAATAAAATAATCACAGGAAGGAAAATGGAGCTGCAGTGAGGAAATGGATGCTCTGCCTTACAATTATGTTCTTGTTTTCAGTATCGAGTTACATATTAAAAATTATGAAGAATCGAGATGGGGGCTGGCAAGATGGCTCAGCAGACTAAGTGCCTGCTTTGGCAAGCACTGGGACCAGGCTTTGATTCCCAGTCCCACAGGCTGCACCAGCCCAGCCCCCAGGGTGCACTGAGCTGGCTAAAGACTCAAGATGGAAGATTGGACTAAGGGTTTTATTCAAAACTATATTTCAACTTTATCGTTCACGTTCACTATTGCCATCAGACACTTGACAGTCATCTATTTCTTCATTGCAATCACTGGGTGTAACAAAATACTTAGAAAGTAGAGGGATACACTCATGGGTCAGTTAATGAATACCAGCAAATAAAACCATTGCAGAGCGCATCGGCCCCCAGTTACAGTTTGGAAGACTGCACACAACGATTTGTGTCTTTGGTAAAGACACACAGCGGCAGGGCAAAGAGATGGACACTAACACTGCCAGGTCCAGGATCTGCTGTAGTCTCTCTGCCCCAGAGAATAGCTGAGTTAAGATCTGTGGAGTTCTGCACTATGGGATGGACACACTTCCAATGAAGAAATTAATTCTTGGGTGAGGAGGAATAAGACAGGAGTGGAAAGGCTAAAGAAAAATGTTGCCTGATGCTTTGTAGCCAAGAACCGCTGAGAGAAATTAAAAACTGTGGTCTTTCAGCAAATCACAACACTTTGAGCAGAGGCTGAGGCAGAAGGACAGGAAGTTCAAGCCTGGTCTGAACAATTCAGAGAGATTCTGTGTTAAAATCAATAATCAAAATGACCTGGGGTTGTAGCTTACAGCAACAAACCTGCGCTCAATTCCCAGTGTCAAAATGAGAACAATAGAATGTGAGGTAGGACAACGTGATCAGAGGAGATACGGTGCCACAAAGTCAATTTAGTGAATCTTGACAAAGATTTAAAGTACATAAAAGATTGAGTTATAATATAAAATGTGAATATTATTGTGTGTAGCTCTCAGTTCCAAATTTTGAGAACTACTAGCGCATGCAGGTAGACAATCGTTTCTATGATTTCAGTTGGAATAAAAAGAAACAGGTGCAAGAAACAGACAAATAGCATGACGGAGATCAAAGAAATTACAACCCATAAAAAGATGTGGCTTACGGTGGCTGTAGACAGCACAGGTTGTCTTTTATTTATTTATTTTTTATGTATTTAGTACAGGGTCTACAGTGTCTTGCTATGTAGACTGGACTCACAGAGATTTTCCTATTTTCAGTATTAGGGTTACTGGCGCGCACCACTGTGCCCGGTCTCAGTCGCCTGGGGCTGGTACCGCACACAGGGGATCGAACCCTGCCCGCAGGGTTCTGCCTAAGCAGGCACTTTTACCTGTTGCGCTATCTGGCCAGCCCCACAGATTGTCTTAATAGTATGTAAGGGAGAAAGAGTAAGGGATAATTCACCAGAGAGCAGTATGTGGGAAACCAGTCTGTAATATTTAGTGAAATTTTATTTTGCGAAGTAATTTGGAAGACACTATTTTTGAGAGGTAAATGAGGATAACAAATGCAGATTATATATAATTGAAATAAATAAGAAGGAAATATCAGGACTCTATACAAATAAATGATTTTATATGTAGCTAAGTAAATTAGCTTAATTTCTTATTTGTTTCAGTATACATTTGTTCATTTTTTATCTGTATGACTTATACAACTGTTTTTATAGCCAATGATAACTACATTAGAAGAATAATTTTAAATCTAGAGTTCCCACTTTAGGTGAAGAAAACAGTCGATGTTTACTACACTTTTTTCACTTAGCAGTTATTTCTTTAATTTGCAAAAGAGTTAACTTGGTAATTTAAAAACAGAAAGAAGAAATCTGACATATCCAGTGGTCTGTGCACTGCTAACCCATTAAAAGTCTTGGTCACATAGTTTTCTTTCCTTTTCTCTTTCTTTCTTTCTTTCTTTCTTTCTTTCTTTCTTTCTTTCTTTCTTTCCTTCCTTCCTTCCTTCCTTTCTCTTTCTTTCTCTCTGTCTGTCTCTCTTTCTCTCCCTCTCTTTCTGTCAAATATAAGCCATAATTCTTTCCTAAAGCACCACCAAGTGTTTCACTAGGAAGCGCGCAGTGCGCCGCTGACATCTCTTGCACTCAACCCTCACGCCCACATAGGTGGGGCTTTTGCTAGTGCCTGCGCCATGGGTGTGCGATGCTGGGCTCATCCATTGACTGGCTCAGCACAGTTCTGGGTGAGGGGAATAATTAATATTTAAATTTATTTATTATTTAAGGAAGGCCAGTCCTGGGGTGGATGGCACTCCCCCAGAGGTCTGTCTCCTGGATGGGACGGAAAAGGAAGGTGCGCTGCAGCTATGAGCTGCCATCTGCCTACCAAGCCCTGGACTTTCTCCTCCATTCCCCTGGCCACAGTGCCCTGCCTTGGAGCCAGCCAATTAGGGACTGAAACCGCTGTCAACTGGTCAACTGAGCCACAATAAGTCTCTCTTCCTTTAACATGAGAGTTTTGGGTATTTTGTTCCAGGAATAAGAAAGTAACTGAAGCAACCTCACATACTCGGAGCGCCTACAGGATGTGTCTCTGCGATTGGATTGGTGGCGCGGAGATGCAAATGTGCTGAGTCCCCTGGGGCCCCTGGAGTCACTTCTATGTGAGGAGGCTTCGGGAAGAACATGACTAGTGTCCCCCAAGGGACGAGCGGAGATTGGGCTAACTCCTTAGGACGAGGCCGACTAGCTGACTCTGTCCCCTCCAGCATCTGGTCCTGGCCAGAGGGCTCTGTCACAGTTCCCCTGCCTCGCTGGAGGGATGGTGGTTCTAGTTAATTAGGCTCTAGCTGTTAGCACAAATTTTGACTGAAGATCTAAAACTTTTCTGCTTGGATGAATCTGGCAGTATTTTGGCCTCTAACTTGAGTGTCAGTTGATTTTGAACCCAGGATGAGAGGAGAGACTGTCATTAATACACTGCATTGTCTGGCCGGGTGTGGTGGCGCACGCCTGTAATCCCAGTATTTGGGAGGCTGAGGCAGGAGGAACAGTACAAGTCTGAGACCAGCCTGGGCTACAAAAGTAAGCTCAAGGCCAGCCTGAACTGCATAGTGAGACCCTGTCTCACAAAGAAAAAAAAAAACAAAACAAAACAAAACAAAAAAACTGCATTGTCAATCATAGAAATTAATGATTTTGTAATTTTATTATATTTTATAAGCTTTCTATGGTGAACAGACAAAATGAGCTTTCTCTGTTAAAAGAAATTGTTCCAGGTAATTTATATATTTATTATTAATTGTAATTTCATTTGCATATTTATCTTTATAGATAAGATATATTACTTGTGTAATAGTATACAAGTATTGTATAAATTTTTAAAAGAATAAATCATGTCCCCGAGAATTTACTTAAATTCTCAGATATAACTATTTCTGACATTTAAATGTATCTTCCTAAATGGAAGAATGACTAGAAATTGTTTATCTACCATTCTCTTATTTCATGCTTAAAATAGGAATCAGCAATACCATCTATTGCTACTTCAACTGTGTAAAAATGATAAAGTCACGGGCCGAGGATACAGCTCAGCAGCATAAACATCTGTTTGGCAAGTACAAGATTCAGAGTTCCATCCCTGGTACCACAAAAAAAAAAAAAAAAAAAAAAAAAAAAAAAAAAAAAAAAAAAAAAAAGTCACCAGAAAGCTACCAGAAAGTTTATCAGTACAACATTCAAAACCAAAACATGGTGTTTTCTTACATCTGAAAGTTCTAAAATCTGATGGTTACGAATGTCTTTCAAACACCGTGGCAACAAAACCAACAAGAAGGTGGACAGCTAATGAGTGCAAAGCCCCTGCGTGTGTGAGGTGACAGCTGAGACACTGTCAGAAAGACTCCGTGAAGATGCTGTTTTGCTGCATCTTAATTCTGCTCCCTTGGACACAGTGTAGCTCTGAGACTTGAATAGCTTGCTATTTAACTCTAAGTGCTGATGCTGAAAACTTAATATATTACTTTCGTTGTAAGTGATTGTATAGTAATCAGCACCATATCACCAACTTCCTTCTGAAACAGATGCTAGGAAATGAATTTCCTGAATTAAGACGGTAGAGTGCTGAAATGCTCACTAAAAGTTAACATTCCAGATGTTTGCAGGCTCTTTGCATTCCAGAATTTTATTTTCCAAAGAGATGACGCTACCTTCTGTTTCCCCGGCCAATCAATGATGTTGATAACAATTTCTGGTTCTGTGCTAATGTACTTCCATCTAGTGCTATGCAATGCACATTTGCCATGTAATTATTTTATCTTGATGTATTTATTTCAACTATACTGGGTTTTCGTTTATTGTCCTCACCAGAGTAGGATTGTTTGCCTTTACAAGGCTTAGAATGTGCAAGACAAGATGTCTCCTGAGGCTCTTAGGCGCTGTTTCCTTTAAGTTGATTTCTCTTGAGGTGATACTCAATGTCAAATCAGAGAAGAGACAGAAACAGTTTTCAGTCTTTTTTTGTTTCGATGCAGCTTAAATTATTTATGTCTAGGAATCTATAAAGTTAAAGATACTATGTACTCAAATTCATCCTTGCAATCATAGTAATGAAAATTTTACTGATATTTTCATGATTTGAAAATATTTACCAAGTGACGGGATGCCCAAGAGCCACATACATATGTGAGTGTCCATACGAGCAGACATGTACCTCCCTGTCTGGCATTTTGCCCTGAGTAGGGACTTTAGGCATCAGACGACACAGAGATGGGCTACAAATGTCACGTTACCTCTACTCTGTCCTATGTTCTTTTCACCTAAATACACAAAGGATTAAACCACCATTCGCAATGGATGAGAGTAGGAAAGACAGCAACTTTGGTTGCAGTGACCCTGTGTAGGGGGCAGGTTTGCCAAATGCAGACGAGTACTCCAGGCAAGGTATCTCTGCTGCTCTAAAAATGCAGACTAGAAGACAAATATCCCCTCTTCCAAGCTGGGAGTGAAGCTTTTTTGAAGAAGAAATCCCTGGAATTAGTTTAAAGTGTCTGTGAAGTAAGTGAGCAATGAGGGAGTGGCTTGGTGCTTTAACATTACCAATATCCTGATCGCTTCTAATTGACATACTAAATAAGATATTGTAGATTTTGAAAACTCCTTTCTTTCCTGTATGACTATCGGGGTAGGAGCAGAGCCATGGTGTTGCTGCTGCCTTTATCATAAAGAATATCTTAAGAGACTTGGAAATGTGTCCCCTAAGCTAACAGTCAAGAATGCAGACTGTGTGACACGGTGGTGCTGTACCATGTCCTGAACGAATCCCTGGTCGTAAGGGTGCTTTCAGACATTCAGAAACAGGATCGGGAAAAGCAGGACGCAGCCTAAATGACTGAACACTTCACCGGAGGCGTCAACCGTAGGCTCGTGGCCATAAGGCGACCTTGGCAGAGCTGTGTACAGCCCAGCCTAAAATGCACAATTGAGCCTGAAGTGCACGAAAGGCCTTCAGCGGCACAGTGCTGCCATGAGCAATCCAGCTCTTCCTGAGGATTTTTTTAATACTGTGAAAGACATTTGAAAAACACATCAGAGAGGTTCTGTAATTATAGCTTTTGTAGTTAAAATAGCTTACTGAAGTGAAATCCAACGTGTCTACAATCAAAGAACACCATTCTTCAGGCTAAGAGCTACACCATTTGCCAGAATTCCCTAGTGATTATTTGGAGACTCATGATTAATTTATTTCCATGAGTGGTACCAGGTGTGTTTGACATAAAGACTACAGCAAAAATTTTAAGATTTCACATATATTTTCTTTATTTTTTGAATTTTTTTGAATTCGTTTTTATTTTATTTTATTTTTTTCTTGTTTCAGAACTTTTGTTTGTTTGTTTATTTATTTTTATGGCTGGCTTAGCCTTCCCTGAGGGCAGGGCTGCTGCAGCATGTGGTGCCAGGGATCAAACCGTGGTCCCTGCAGCTGCCTAAGCTTTCCTAAGCAGGAGCTTTAGACCACTGAGCCATCCTGACGAGCCCCTTTATTTATTTTTTTTTAATTTTATTTTTTTTTCAGATATATTTTCAATGTCATTTTTATTTACCGTGTAAGAATAGCAGGGCACTGCTATAGCTTTCATTTTTGAGTAGTGACCATAAAACTTCTGAATGACAGGTCCGGTGAGCTGTAATTAAAAATTCTTTGTGAGAAAGGCAAACTTGGTGATACAGGGGTCAGAGCCACTCCAAGAAGGGCAACCTGGCACATGTGTGTTGGATTTATAGTCCACCGATCTCCAAAGATTTCCTGTGGAAAGTACTTTCCTCCCTCCTTAATTTTTGCATTCTTGTTTTACTAAAATACGAGTGTTTTTGAACAATTTTGGCACTCCTGTATGCTGGGAACAAAAGTGAAATGAAACTGTCATTGCAAAAGCGTGTTTGCTTTCAACTCACAGATCAAACGGACCTCAGTAAATTTTTTTGTTTTTTTATTTAGATTCCAAATAGTTGATAGACTTGTCATTTTAATGCACATCAGTGGAGATCAGCTTATGCGCAGATAGCCTGCAGTTCATTTGGAAAAGTAAAAGGAGGAGGAAGAGGGGGTTGGAGGGGAAGAGGAAGTGGGGGGAGAGGAGGGGAGAGGGAGGGGAAGGAGAAGAGGAGGGGAGAGGGAGAGGGAGGGCAGCCTGATGGGTTTGATGGGTTTTGTCATTACGCCACTGCCTTATGCTGGAATCCTACAACATTGTTGGCTATTCCACCAAAGACTTTTCTATAATCTTCCCACGATCATTTGGACTTTGAGGGCTATTCACTGGGTGCTTAAATATATTTTTAAAATCTATATGTACTACTTGGACGCTGCTGGCTGGCCACGTATTGTCTGGTGACTCTGATCTGCCCCTGCATCTGTGTGATATTTCTTGGGGCCATTCACAGTTGCCTGCAGGATATATGCGCAGGACATAGTTTATGAAGACGCTGTCGCCAACACCACAGCCTGAGGAGCCAAGCGGACTGCGTGTGTTCCCAAGCTGTCTCTGTAGCTTGAGGCTGCCATTAAGAAAGCCAAGCGAAATAAACGCCTCACCCGTTTTTACTGCACGAGTAAGCACTTTGCCCTGTTTCACCTCACAAGCTGCGTGCTGCTGTGCTGTTGACTTCACGGACACACAGCCCAGGGAAGCTACATCACAGCCACTCTGCTTTCACCTCCACGCCGGAACTTATTTTTCTAAGCTATTTGTAAACACTTTGAGTACACTCATAACACTGAGTCAAAATAACTGAAAGTTTTTCAAATGATCTGTTTCTATCTCAATTTAAAACATTATACACATTATTTGTAATTAAACCCTGTATTTATCTAAGATTTTCAAAGTGCTGGCGTATATGTTCAGTAACTGGGTTTTGTTACTCAAGGAAAGATATAGGGGTTGTTATTTCCTTTCTAAATGCATTTGGTACAGGGCCTGTAGGGTCTCACTATACAGATCAGACTTGTAGTGATCCTCCTATTTTCAGCCTCCCAAGCACTGGGATCGCAGGTGTGTGTCACCACGCCCAGTCTCAGCAGTCTCAGTGCACCCCAGGGGTGGGGCCTGCACTGTACACCAGGGAAAGAACACAGGTCCCTGCATAGGCCTCAGCATGCGCTTTAGCCCACTGAGCTATCCAGCCTGCCCTATTATTTTCATTTTAAATGTGAAGATATCATGATTAGGCAGTCCCTCTTCACTCTCTCTATATTAATATTAGAAAGTGTTGAATATTAAGCTTCCTAAAGTGTGCTAACTTTTGAAAGTTACAGGAAGCCCCTGATGTACGTATTGATAAGCGCTGAGGCCAAGAGCAGACTGGCAAGCCTGCCCGCAGCTGGCCACCCCTGCTCCATCGAGACGCACGCTGACTTAGGACCATCCAAACCGAAAAAGGCAAAGTGACATTTATGAACATCATCACGATTCATAAAACTCTCAGCAGAAAGCCCTCATTACGCCAGCTCAGCTCTGACAGGAAGTGCAGGTTTCCACTTAGGACTGTGACCCTGGGACACAGCTTCTTTCCCGTCTGATGAAAGCCATGCCTCTCAGCCACCTGCTGAAAAGGCAGGCTCGCAATACAGAGTTCTTCTGACAAAGCCTTCTTACATGTTCTTGAAATTCACACTCCTGTAGGAAAACACAAAGCATCTGAGCTGTGCATGCCCCTGAAACCAGTGTGCCTCTGCTGTCCGAGGGACCGAGTGTCGTCCCTCTCTGCTCACATAACCAACACCCACGCGGTGAGACGGCCACATTTGGAGGCTGACGCAGAAAGAGTGAGGAGAGGTTAGGAGCCACAGCAAATGAAGCCCAAGCCAAGACACGAGAGTGAGCTCTGAGCAACCGAACAAGACCCCACCCTGCTCCCCAGAAAAGGGCCAGCACAGAAAACAGATGGCCGGGGCCCGGCAGGATGGCTCAGTGATCTAAAGTGCCTGCTTGGGAAAACTTAGGCTGCTGCAGGGCCCGTGGTTCGATCCCCGGCACCACATACTTCGCCAGTCCTGCCCTCAGGGCAGGCTGAGCCGGCCATAAAAAGAAATAAATAAACAAACAAACAAAAGTTCTGAAACAAGAAAAAAAAATTAAAATTAAAAAAAAAAAAAAACAACTGCTGGGTGTGGTGGCTCACAGCTGTAATCCCAGCACTTGGGAGGCTGAGGCAGGAGGATCGGTGTGAGTTCGAGACCAGCCTGGGTTACAAAAGTGAGCTCAAGGCCAGCCTCAACTGCATAGCAAGACCCTGTCTCAAAAAAAGACAAAAAAAAAGAAAACAGATGGCCATAACACCTGAAATGAATATACAAACATCAAGGGAACACTGCCACAAAGTCAAGATGGGTCAGTCAGTAACAGACAGACAGATACCATGGCGGCGGCAGGCTCCTCTCCACCTGAGCACCACCTGGTTTAACACAGCAAGTGTACTGCCCTGGCCTGTCATCGTTTCGGGGAGTGCCTGACGGGTCCAGCCACTGTGGGGAGTGCTCACCCTGTATCATGAAGAACGCCACCCACCCTGGATGGATGGTTAGCAGCCATGGCGCCTGGCCGTATGTGCACAGACAGAGCCGGAGGTATGATCTGGGTCGCAGGCAGTGGCCCTTGCCGAGTGCTGTAGGATGGCAGTCACTATCTGGCTTCCCCATAAGGTCCCTCCAGGTCAGCTCTGCAGTCAGCTCTCTCAATGTCCATGAAGTCGTGGAGGCACAGGACAGTGAACTCGTAACAACGGTGTCACCCTGAGACACGGTTCACAGACAGTCCTGCCTCCTGGCCGGGCCTGAAACCCAAGCAGTGCGCCTCCTTTCTTCTCGATTTCACGGGTCACAGTTTCAGGCTGTGACTGAGTCATCTCCAGCACCTGCCACCGGCACATCTGTGGCTTCCTGAGGCTGCCTGCCAGCGTAGCCACTGCCAGAGCCCTTGGGGCACCAGTGCACAGGCCCCTGCCTCACCTGCCGCATACACAGGGAGCCCAGTGGCGAGGCTAGAGCGGCTCCTGTTGGCCCACAAATACGGTGCAGGGAAACGCCCCCTCTGTTGCTGGTGCTAAGTGAAATTTCTTTTTTCTACTGGGGACCACGCTTGGAACCTTGCTCTTGCCAGGCAGGCCCTTACGCTGCTGAGCTATCTCCCTGGCCAGAGAAGATAAAGTTTACTATTTTTCCCCATATGGTGTATATGGCCAATGCTCTGAAACTCTCTATGCTTAATTTTAAACACATTTTAGAGTTCAAAACAATACTGCAGGATCCCAGCTAGTTATGTTTAGGCCTGACTTTATCGAGAATAGCACCTCACACATACATGCTGCAAATAAAAGCGTCCTCCTTGCCAGGCCAACCTATCTTCCACTCTTAGGAGTACATTCTTCCTCTCCCAGTACCCAACCTCTCGCCTCTGATTTCCCTGCTCAGCTAAATCAGTCTGCTCTTTTCTCTGTACTTGCTCGCAGGCCCACCCACTGCGTTCTGCATGAGCAAGGCTCCCTCCCCTGACCCAGGCTGTTTCTGTACCTTCTACATCTGTCATCGTCTGGATCAGGAGCCGCTATTTCCTGTCACTCTTCTGCTTATGGGGTAAAAATGCCTGTCCCCTTAAAGAGAAGGACAGCACATCTGCCTTATGCTGTTCCACTCAGAGTATCCACACTTAGGCAACTGAAACTTTAACATTTGTTTTATTACAACTGTTCATTGCCAGGGCATTGTCCTCATGCCTGGCCACTCTAGTATCTACTGCTCATAGAGCTCACAGCCCTCTCTTGACCATCTGTTGACCCTGACTGCTTCATCTAATTATCCTATTTAAGTATGAGAAGCTTTCCTTACACCTTGGTTCTAATCATAGTTTAAGTGTCTTATTTCTCTAGTATTTTTTAAAAACACAGTCCTCCATTTAATTTCTCCATATCGCATGTCTTCTTTTTGTTCTACCCATCCTGCTCTCTGTTTTCATCCCTTGCTGTGCTGAGCTTTGACCTCCAGAGTCATCATCTGTGTGCCTTCCTGAACAGTTTATCTTCCTGTCTCCTTGTCCCTATGTCAAACCCACCCAACGTGGACCTACCTCTTGCGCAGTCCAGTATCTGCATTTTAGCATCCCTGCTTTGGGTGCTGAGGGGACAGAGGACAAGGCACTCCAGGGCTACGTCCCCTCACCGATGCCCTTTCAACAGTATCTGGTCCAATGAACATTTTCAAGTCGCCCAGGGTTGCCCATTGTCCTGTCAGTACAAAGGTTATTTGGACGTGTGTCTAGTTCCGGCTTCTTCATTCCTGTCAAATAACTCTGCCTTCTATTTCACAGTCAGTGGATAACATCATTGAGAATAAAAACATATTGATTTAGGTTAAAAATATAAGGGAATACTTTTAGTTACCACATGACTTGCTGTATTTATGGGCTGCCTCTTGAAAAGATTACTTAGAGCTATATTTAAAGCTATCAATAGTTTCTTCAAAGATTTACTCTTAGATGTCATGAAATTTCAGTTATTGCAAATGTGACTTGTGAAACTTCCTGAATTTAAATTTTATGGATACGACAGACACGAGCAAATCAAGTCTGGTAGTTCCTAATAAAGTCGTAGAATAAATTAAATGGAAAGACACACACACACACACACACACACACACACACACACACACATTTCAGCCAGATTTCTTCTGGCATTAATGGGCAATAAAAGGATCCCCCACATCCCGCCAAGCTAGAGTTTCGCAGGCCACTTCTGAAATGTAGGGTGCAGTTTGTGGCACCACCTGCTGAAATCTCTCTGCTTCCTGTCACTTGCCTGGAATGAAATTAAAATATCAATGGAAACAATTTCTGTAGAGCAATTAGGAAGTTAACAGGAAAGTCAGTTAAGGGTTCTAGGAGATTACAGTCTTGTTTCTTGATGCTGCTACTTTTCTTAACTATACAGAAGAACCAAGAACAAAATATAAAATGTTGGGGCTGGGGAGATAGCTCCGAGGCACAAGTGCCTGCCTGGCAAGTGCAAGGTTGTGAGTTTGAACCCCGGTCCCACAAAAAAAAAAAAAAAAAAAAAAAAAAAAAAAAAAAAAAAAAAAAAAAAAAAAAAAAAAAAAAAAAAAAAAAAAAAAAAAAAAAAAAAAAAAAAAAAAAAAAAAAAAAAAAAAAAAAAAAAAAAAAAAAAAAAAAAAAAAAAAAAAAAAAAAATAATAATAATAATAAATAAAATAAAATAAAATAAAATAAAATAAAATAAAATGCAAGAGAAAGTAGTCTCTACCAAACACAAAGAATAATATGGCGGCAGTTCCAGGTTAGGTAAAATGCAACATAGTGTTAGATTAATCACAAAAGTCAAGTTGCTTGTCATTGGCAGCCATATTAGCAGACAAAATTTAATAAAATGGTAACCTTATGCCTATAATAAAACATTAACTATCTTTACATGCCGCTCGCAGTACTTGGCTTCTTGCCTCTGGGCTTCTACATTCTAGCCAAAGGGTTTTCTATTTCCCTACCCATTGACTCAAGACTTGGTTCTGAGATTATATATCTTGGTTCTGATATACAAATGAATGAAGATCTCTATCTCCGAAAACACTTTCACCATCAAGACTGGCTCGGTTTATAAACTGTGAGGCTTAGAATTTTTGTTCAATGCCTTGTCCCTTGTTACTAAAATTCTCTGCACCTTTGAAAGACCCTGCCTGGTTTCATGGGCCTCTGTGATTATCATGGAGCTTAGAAAGCACCCCCCATCAAAAGCCCTGCTGATATGCTTCTGCCCAAGCAAACCAGCACCTCGCTGTGATCTGCTTGCCCAATGGGGCTCCCAGTACTCTTCTTCCCCTATTCTAGCAGTCTGGCCCAGCCCTCAACTCTATAAACTCAGGGTATCTTCCAGTTCTTCTACCCCTGGACACTCCAGGTCTTTTTCTCCTTCTTTTTCTCTGTCAGTTAGTGATAATTCCCTAATTCTGGAAGCAATTTACAGAGTCCTGATCTAAAAACTGGCACAACAGTCCTGAATAGTCAGCTCAGACCAACTGAATTCTATATCCAGGAGAGATGAAAAGTTCACAGCTCACAGTCTCGTCCTGAGTACATTTACAGGACCAACATAGGTTGCTTCTTTGTCTGAAGTCACAACATCGCTAGAATACTCAAAATATTATTTTATTTCTTTTTAAGTCACGTGGTAGGAGTCTGAGTCAGTATGCCACGTACTTGAAATCTGAAGCTACAGATACATTTAGGCATATGATGCATGTGCCAAAATCATTAGGCACATTTTTGTGCTTCATAGTAACTGACTCCATTAATTTGCTGATTGTGACTCCATGCTATAAATATTAACATGCAGAGGGGACTATATTAATGCATGGACTAGATATGTATGATCTTTATAATTTTGAAAAATAGCTTAGCTGCATAGTGTGAGTCAAACTGAGGCACTAACAACATGGGTAAACTTCTACTACGTATGTTTTTTTTTTAAAGTAGCAATTTGCTCTTTTTTATTTTTAGATTATTGAAGTTATAAATAGTAATGCAAAATAACCACGGAAATGGCTGGTTTTCACTGGGACGTCTCCTACATGTCCTTGTGTGCTCTGATCACCAGACCGTGTCTGCCGCTCCCCTAGCTCTCTCTTCGCCTGCCCTCCCTCCCATTCCCCCACCCTTTGTCCTTCTTCTACTCTAAGGACTCCTGCCCAACCCCTAATTCCATCTACTTGTACAGGACATAATTTAAACGCACATGTGCTAAACTGAAAACTACTCAGGAGCTTTGCAAGACTGGTGTTTCCTGAAAAAAAAAAAAAATGAGAACCATAGTAATTCTTATGCCCTGAAAGAATACTTTACAGTGCTGGCCAGACAGCTCAGTGGATTCAAGTGCCTCCTCAGGCAGACACAAGGACCAGGGTTCAAGCCCTGGCGTGCTACGCTGGCCCCGCTCTCAGGGCATGATGTGAAGGTGATTGAGACTGGGGATGGTGTCACGCCTCCATAATCCCAGTACTTGGGAGGCTGAAAACTCACTAGAAGTCTGATCTGTGTAGCGAGGTCCTGTAGACCCTGTACTAAATACATAAAAAAAGAATGCTTTCTCAAAGAAGAAAAGTAGAATCTTTGACAACTGATTCTGTTTCAATGTTATAACAATGGGGAAGCCTATGTTTTTAAATGTGATATTAAAAAGTTCATAAGCATTAATCATTTTCTCCTAGTTTCGAACAACTGAGAATAAGGATATTAAAATGCTATTTTCTAAGTTTCCATTTGTGAAGCAATATGGAAGAAACTGCAGCCAATCACAGCAGTGAGGTTTTGCTCTCAATTCACCAACTGCTCACAGCCACAGTTTTGCAGAATTTGATATTTTCACAATATTAGGGTTACATAAAATTAGATAATTTAAAAGCAAAAGGAATACAGAATCCCAGATCAATAAAAGCATGATTAGCTTACTCTGGATAATTTTCTAAAATGAGCCATAAGGGCCATAATACTCCAACAAGCAACACGATCTCCCCAGAGTCAAAATGTTTAAAATCGTTATGTTAAGTAAAATAAATTAAAGAAGAAACTTAAATATCTCATGGATTTTGTTCCATAAAAAAACAGGAAGCATGTGTAATTTAAAGAATCAAAATAAGCTATAGATCATAGAAAATAGGGTGATTGAGCTTTGCTAATGGGAAGGTCTAGAGGTGAGGGGCCAGGAGAGAAGAGGCAATAAAAATAAATAAAAGGCGTTTTGTATAGATGCCATTATGCTCTGCAAACATGTCCAAAACAATGGTGAAAAACAAAAAACAGGAGCTCACTGAGCAATTGAGTCAGGGTGAGAGCGAGTGCGCAGACTCTACCATGCTTCCCCATCGGAATGCCTGGGGAGACTCCCGACAATTAAATGTCATCACTTGGAAACAAGATGACAGTGTGGCACGCCGCGGAGCCAGTGGTAGGTGTACAGCATTTCCCCTTGATGGAGTTTCTAGCCTGGACTAAGGCCCATCCACAAAACTGTAAGTGGCACTGTCCTGAGAAAAGGGAAACCAGAGAGAAATCCTCCCCAGGGCTTTTCAAGAAGGTGAGCACTGCGCGATGCTGTGACAGCAGCACGACAGCAAGCTTCTAGGCAGTGGCTCATCTGTGCAGTGCACTCGTTCTCTGCTTCCCCCAACAGTTACTGGTGGGCTCTTGGGGCGGCTGTGTATTTTTAAAAATTAGTGTCGATAGCCAATGAAAAGGCAGCTCACTGGACTGGGTCTTCTGAGAGAAGGAGACAGCCAATGGGCAACGGACTCCACTGCCAAGAACATGATACGGTAGTCCAGAGTGGGCGAGGGCTTTGTTGCAGCGGCAGGTAACACAGTGGAGTAGGGCACCCAAGGGTGCAGGCAGGGGAGAAAGATAAGTAGGGCTGCCAGGAAAGACTCATCGGAAAACAGGCATCGAAATGAAGACCTGAGACCAGGGAGTAAGTGTGCAGTGTTAAATAAAGGTGGGGCAGGAAGGCTGGGAGCTCTGTCCACAAGGTGTAAAGCAGAGGTGAGGCTGTGGGTCAGGTGACAAGGTGAGTGGCCATAGGAGAGGAACCAAGAGAAGAGCCATGGGACATGAGGTCAGAGGGAATTTGTGGGGCAGGAAAACCATATAGGTCGTTCTTTTGTTTGTTTACATTTTGTGCCCGGAATTAGGCTCAGGACCTTGCACTGGCCAGGCAGGTGCTGTGCTGCTGAGTTAGGCCTCCCCCAGTGGGGCTGGGCTGCACAGGAGATATTGAGGAGATATAATTAATGTATTCATTCATATTCTAAAGGCAAATACATTTTTCAGCAATCTTCAATAAGCATATGTTTCACAACTGAGCCTTGATAGGAACTGAGCAGGTAGGCATCTGTATTATTAATCTCCGGCGAGATCTGAAAGATGGGTTTATTGTATTGTCAATCAACAGTATAACCCCATTCTCTAAAATTTACAGTTAAATAAAACAAGGTAGCCTTTCTTCCACTTGAATCAAGTCAAGCTTTGGGTATCCCCAACAGACAGATACAATAGTGAGGATAAATGGTGTTAAGATAAATAAAATGTCTCTTTTGGATGACTGCCTTCACAGAAAGAAACAAACATGACCTCTTCTCCCAATCAGGTTGTTCTGCAGAATTAACCATGAGGCCCTCAAGGCTACACCTGGACGAAAGAACACATGCAGCCCGAGTTCTGTGCAGTGCTTCCCCGCCCAAGCAAGGGCTGCCAACAGGCAGCGTCAGATGGGTTAAATAACTGAGGATGCGATATTTGTGCGAGGAATCGAAGTTCGGCACATCATCAGTGTACATGTGCATGTGAAATTTATCTTTTACCTGATATGTAAGCACAATTACTACCTTGTGGAGGCCAGATAGCTCAGCGGACTAAAGCACTTGCTTAGGCAGGCACAGGTACCAGGGTTCGATCCCCAGCATGTGGCCCTGCCCCCCGGAATGCATTGACATGGTGTGAGTGAGACTGGACATGATGGCTCACACCTGTAATATCAGTGCTTGGGAGGCTGAAAATAGGAGGATCACTATGAGTCTAATTGATGTAAAGAGACCCTATAGACCATGTACTAAAATTAAAGATAGATTAGATAGATGATAGATAGATAGACAGACAGACAGACAGACAGACAGACAGACAGATAGAGAAAGAGAATTGGGAACAAGGGATTCTTGGCACAACAATTGCTTAAAACTGTGTTTTAAAAAGTTACAGGTTCTAGGAGCCCGTGTCTCTCATACACAAGGTTCAAGGTTCCATCCCCAGCACCAAAAATGGAAAACATAAAGTTATTGTGATTTATTTACCACACAATTCTCAGAGCCCTTAAAATGGTGATTGTGCTACCACTCTTCAGGAGAGAAATAAGACATAATTTTGTATGCTAAACTGTCACCAAGAGCTGCTCACCTTTTCATCCTCGGGGACAGAATTTGCAGGAAGGACGCTCCACCCTAGTGGCTCCCCTCACCCTGTGAGCTGTACACACCGCCTGCAGAATCTCAGACTTCTCCTCACCCTTACTTTCTGACTGAAAAGCTTGAAGATTACAAAGTCCAAGTGAAAGGCTTCTGAATAAGAACATAACATAACCTCTATGGTCTATATGTTAGAATAATTTCTTAGCAATAGGTTAAAATCTGAGTCTGGGCAAAGTAATTTCTGATTTACATCTCGCTTCATTTATTTATTTCTTAAGCATTTTGTACAAAGTCTGCAGGGTCTCACTACTAGATAGGACTCATAGTGATCCTACTGTTTTCAGCCTCCGAAGTGCTGGGATTCCAGGTGTGCGCCATCACGCCCAACGTCAATCACCATCTCAGTGAGCCCTGGGGGGCAGGAGTGGCAGGCACAGCGGGGATCAAACCCCGGCCACTGCGCTCTGCCTAAGCAGGCACGTTAGCCCACTGAGCTATCTGGCTGGCCTTAGTCCCACTATACTTTTGCATGAAAACAATTTTTGACCCCCATCCTATGCTATGGAATGGCCAGCTTCAATTCTATGTTCCCGCTGATTATGCATAATAATGTAATAATAACCATAGACAGATTATAAGTCTGTCAAGGGACTCCTTTCTCCTGCATATACTGGAATCCAAAACATCAAATTTCCTCCTGCTGTGGCTTAGTACCTCCTGGGTTTGCACACCGAAAAAGTCAAGAGTAGCGAGATCGCCCCTTTCTGCTTGCTGTGTCTAAATTGGTGCACACAGAAGGATAGTAATACTGCTTTGTAGGACCCACGCGGAAGGTGCCTCTTGTAGGAGCATGCAGGGAAATACAAGATTAAGCGGCACACTTTCAGCCTGCTCGTGCTGTCGGAGGCAGCTGCTATCAGTCAGCATCTGCGGAGGCTGCTGGTGCACCTCCGTGTGTCTAGCAGCCTGCGGCCCGTGCGAGCGGCTGGGTCTGAGGTCTGCTTCCAGCAAGCCGGGCTGAATGGGGAGAGCAGCCACGGGCAGCACGTTCACGCTCGCTGCCTACTTCTCCCAAACACATTAGGCTTTCACCAGGGTATCGATCACATTTTTCATTGCTATAAGGGAGGTGAGTATTTCAGAGGAAGAAACCCTTTTCTCCTTTTAAACTGATGGGCTATTATTCTATGTATTCGATTAAAAAAAATTCAAGGTAATCCGGGAAGAACTGCATTAGTAGCGTGCCTCACAGACACGGTGTTGGCTAAAGGGTGAAGGAAGGCATAGCCCTGGCCTTGGTTCTGGCCTTCAAGTCGTAACATGAATAACAGGCGATCGAGCCCAACTGCAGGGTGGCGGGAAGGCAGGGGAAA
>PVJA010037545.1:0-20096 GCA_004027025.1 Myocastor coypus | reverse complement strand
GAGTGCTGGGATTACAGGCGTGCGACACCGCGCCCGGCTATTCATTTAATCTTAAACTGTCACTTTTCAAAATCACTTGGCCTCCGGGCGTGGTGGCTCACGCCTGTAATCCCAGCACTCAGGAGGCTGAGGCAGGAGGATTGGTGTGAGTTCGAGACCAGCCTGGGCTAAAAAAGTGAGCTCAAGGCCAGCCTCAACTGCATAGCGAGACCCTGTCTCAAAAAGACAAAAAAAAAAAAAAAAATCACTTGGCCTCAACAAGATCACTGAATGGTGGGGTACCAGGTGTTTGCCTCATTAAGCCAGGGTCTACTGTTATCATTCTTATTCTTAGATTGTAACTGAAACCAAAATACACATTTAGAAACCTCCTTTATTTTTACTTTTTTCTTGTTTCAGAACTTTTGTTTGTTTGTTTGTTTTTAAGAATTTTATTTATTTATTTATTTGTTTGTTTCAGAACCTTTATTTTTCATTCACTCATTTTTACGGCCGGCTCAGCCTGCCTTGAGGGCGGGGCTGGCGCAGCATGTGGTGCCGGGGATCGAACCGTGGTCCCTGAAGCCGCCCAAGCTTTCCCAAGCAGGCGCTTTAGACCACTGAGCCATCCCGCTGGGCCCCTTGTTTGTTTATTTATTTTTATGGCCAGCTCAGCCTGCCCTGGGGGCAGGGCTGGCACAGCATGTGGTGCTGGGGATCGAATCACGGTCCCTGCAGCCACCTAAGCTTTCCTAAGCAGGCACTTTAGACCACTGAGCCATCCTGCTGGGCCCTGAAACCTCCTTTAGAGAACATTGAACCCCTGAAAATATGTCTACCCAGAGATTCACACACCTTTATCTAATAGTTTTCCAGGTTTATGAAATACTGGGGCTGGAGGATTTCCTGGAGCCTTTTCTTTTCCTCTCTATTTTTGAGACAGGGTCTCACGATGGAGTTCAGACTGCCTTGAGCTCCCTTTGTAGCCTAGGCAGGTCTCAAATTCATAGCCATCCTCTTGCCTCAGCTTTCCTAGTGCTGGGATTATAGGGGAGTGCCATCATGCCTGGCTTCCTGGAATATTTTTGCTGCCCTAAAACCCCTTTTATTCTGACAGTCTGAGAGTTTGCCTTCCAAATCAAAGTTGGCAGATTGGGCTGCTGAGATAGGTCAGTGGTCTAAAGCACCTTCTTAGGCAACCGCAGGGACAGTGGTTCAATCTCCAGCACCATATGCTGTGCCAGCCCCAACCCTAGGAGCAGGCTGAGCTGGCCATAATATAAATAAATAAAGTTAAAAAAAAATAAAGTGGGCAGATTGAGAATTCAAGTCAGATCCCAGGTCTTCCACTTACCAGTTTTGTTTTTTTAAAATTTTATTTATTTATTTATTTTTATTATGGCCGGCTCAGCCCTGGGGGCGGGGCTGGTGCAGCATGTGGTGCTGAGGATTGAACCTTGGTCCCTGCTGCTGTCTAAGCGTTCCTAAGCAGGCACTTTAGACCACTGAGCCATCCCACCAGCTCCCCAGCTTTGTAATACAGTGTAATATAACCACTTTTTCCGAGTTGTGTTTTCCTTGCCTACAGATTATGATTAAAAATTTTACTTACTTAGGGTTGGAGATTTAGCTTAGTGGTAGTGACACATGTCTAGCACGTACAAGGTCTTGGGTTTAATCTTCAGCACTAGAAAAAAAAAACAGTACCTATATCATAGGGTTATCATGAGGATTAAAGACATAATGTGTGTTGGGGTTGGGGTTATAGCTCAGTGATAGAATGCTTGTTCTACATGTACAAAGGTATAATTAGGAGCCAGGGAGATAGCTTCATGGCACAAGTGCCTGCCCGGCAAGCATAAGGTCATGAGTTTGAACCCTGGTCCCACACACACACACAAAAGGTATAACCCAAGAGCCCTACCTCCCAACAAAGAAAGCATAACAGCCAGGTGTGCCATCATATGCCTATGATTCCAGGACTTGGGAAGCTAACCCAGGATTGTTATGAATGTGAGGCCATCCTGGGCTATGTAGTGAATTCAAGATCGGCTCTTTAATCTGCTGAGCTATTTGGCTGGTCCTTCTAGATTCTTCTTCCAGCTTACTTTGGGGTTTGTTATCCAAAAAATGGGAATGGCGAGACCTATTACATATTAACTGAACAGATATTTACTGACTAGCACCATACCTGGTTCTACTAGCTGTAAGGGATACAGGCAAACAAATTTAGAAAAAAAAAATTCTTCCCATATGGAATCTGTACTCTATGGATTATTCATAGAGCTACCCTAAGGGAGCTGAAATGGGAAACAGTCGAAGTTTTGCATTTAGGAGAAAGATCAGATAGTTATGAATGCTTGAGCAGCACATGAACTATCCACATAGATCCCAACTAGGCAATGAATGAGAATCTAGAGCTGTGGTTCTTAGTGGAGCTTTCAGAGATTTGTAGTTAGCTGGATAACTTATAATGGCCTTTATTGCTGTCGGAGTGGGGGGAGCCAGCAGTGCTAGAAGTCCTCTGATGCCTTGGACGCATCCCCTGACCTTTGGATGTTCCCTTGGGCATTTACGTAGGTGAAAGTCCTGTATGCAATTATGTGAGCCTAACAACTCACTTCCCTTTTCATATAAACACAAAAGCCAGTTCTGGTTTCTTTTTTCTTTTGTTGAGACTGGGTCTCGCTATGTAGCTCAGCCTGGCCTCAAACTCACAGCAATCCTCCTGCTTCAGACTCCAGACTGCTGGGATTACAGGCATGTGACAGGAGGCCTCACATAAAATCTCTTCTACCAAGATTTTTCTATCCCAGGAAGGCATATGCTATGCAAAACTGACTGAAGATTATGGCTTGTTTTATTTTGACGGTAGCAAGAGTTACTCACCAATTGCAATCATCTTGTCAGTCACAGCAACTGTATCATGGTCTCAGAGGCGCCGACTGGCATCTGGAGCTGTTGAATTTGGGTCAACCCTTCTCAAACTGGAAGGTGCCTGTGAACTACCTGGGGATCTTCTTTCTTTCTTTTTTTTCTTTGAACAATGGAAGGGTCTGTTTGGATAATAATGGAAAGAATCCAGTACAGAAAGACTGACTATATCAGAGAGGGATGAGCTCAGGAGGGACATTCCTTGGAGGTCAGGAAAAGAAAGCATCCAGGCACCAAGGAAGGACCTGGGTTTTGTAGAGAGGAGCTGTTTTTTTGTAAAAGGAGGGCAAGAAGACAGAATGGCAGGAGATGCAGGTAGATTTGGAAACCCGATGGCAGGAAGTTAAGGACTCTCACATCCCCCATGTGCTTCCCTTCACTCTCACTCAGCACAAGGAGACCACTTTCTGTCTTCAGCTTCTTTCTCTGAGTTCAGTGGAGAGGTGGGGAAAGCACAGAGAAGGTCAGAGCTATCTTTCTGTCTCCCAGGGCAAGGGCTTTGGAAAGTAACATACAAGTAAGGTGTCATTTTACTACTGCTGCTGTGTAATTGTTCCTCTAGGTCACACTGGCCAACTGGACTCTGCAGTGGTGGCCTTAACTCCTATCAGTGCGGTTCCACATAGTAGCCACCAGCCTTATGTGGTTAGGGAGCACTTTGTACTTAGTGCATCTGAATGGTAAATTTTATTTAATTTTAAATAAATCTAAGCCGGGCGTGGTGGCTCACGCCTGTAATCCCAGCACTCAGGGAGGCTGAGGCAGGAGGATTGGTGCGAGTTCAAGACCATCCTGGGCTACAAAAGTGAGCTCAAGGCCAGCCTCAACTGCATAGCAAGACCCTGTCTCAAAAAGACAACAACAACAACAAAAATCTAAAAGCCACATCTGTTATATGAATAGCACAGAGGTATTTTTCCCTCTGCCTCAGGGTGGTTTTTCAAAGACAAGCACTTTTCTTTTTTTTTTTTTTTGTCTTTTTGAGACAGGGTCTCAATGTACAGTTCAGGCTGGCCTTGAGCTCACTTTGGTAGCCCAGGCTGGTTTCGAACTCACACCGATCCTCCCGAGTGCTGGGATTGCAGGCGTGCGCCACCACGCCCGGCTAAGATAAGCACTTTTCATAGAAGCATTATCTTTCAAGACAGGGAACTCTGGACTGGGAGTTAGACTAGAGGCCACTCCTGTCATCTGTGCCCTTTTCTGGCTGGGTGACTTTGGGCAATTCCCATCATTCTCTGGCTCTCAAGGTCCTTTGTTTACTTTTCAGCAGGAAGGTGAAAGCCTCAGGAAGTGTGTAGGGCCTGTATCCTACTATTATGGCTTGTATCTGGATTTCCCCCCAAAACCTTCTGTTGTCACAGGTGTAGCTTTTTGGAGGTGCTTGGACCTGCAGTGTGATACTGGGATTAAGTTTGGGATGCTGGGATTGATTTGTAGTGCTATGCTAAGATTCAGGGTGCAAGTGCTGTGCTCGGTGCTGTCTGGTGGTCTGGGTGGAGACTAAGAGACAGAAACAGGGCTGCTGTTACTGCTGTTTACTGCTTCCTCACTATTTTGTTGCTGTGCTGCTCCTTCCTTCTGCCCACCACGAACTGTTTCTTCACGGTGATGCCTCTCTGCCATGCTGCTTGGCCTGTGAGCAGAAATTAACCTTTCCTCCTTTACTTTTGGGACTCAGTCTCAACAATGAGCAAAGTAATTAAAACACCTACCATGGTGGTGGTGGAGGATGATCAGTCTCCCCTCCCTATGTGCCCTTGTAAGCGTGGCTCAGTGCAGGGCCAAGGACATGCACCACAGATGACCATCTTTATATCATTTGGGATCCTACCCTGTCCCTCCTGTGAGCAACTGAATGTATCTAAATGTAGTTAATTGGGGCCCAGTGGGATGGCTCAGTGGTCTAAAGCGCCTGCTTGGGGAAGCTTGGGTGGCTTCAGGGACCATGGTTCGATCCCCGGCACCACATGCTGCGCCAGCCCTGCCCTCGGGGTGGGTTGAGCCAGCCATAAAAATGAGTGAATAAACAAACAAAGGTTCTGAAACAAGAAAAAAAAAAAAAATAAATAAATAAATAAATTCTTTAAAAAAAAAAATAAATGTAGTTAATTGATTGGTAGAGTTCTCTCCAAACTAGGAACTAGCATATGTTTGTGCAATGAATATGGGAAACAAGGGGCGTTGGTGTTTAGCTTAGTGGGGATTTCTAAACAATTTCTGCTGAAGAGCTTTACAACACCCATTACTTCCCGCTGCTTATAATAGTGGAAATGCTAGAAAGGACCCAAATGCCCATCATTGAGGGCATTTGAGTTGAACTTTATTTATTTATATTATGGCTGGCTCAGCCTGTCCTGGGGTTGGGGCTGATATAGCATGTGGTGCTAAGGATCAAACCAATGTCCCTGTAATTGCCTAAGCTTGCCTAAGCAGACACTTTAGACTTCTGAGCTATCTTGTTGGCCCTGAGGGCTTGATTTTAATGAAATGTTTTTTTTGAGACAAGGTCTTGCTATGTAGGTCAATTTGGACTTGAATTCACTATGTAGCTGAGATTGGTCTTGAACTCCTGGTGATTGTCCTGCCTCAGCGTCCTGGTGCTAGGATTACAGGTTTGTGCCACCTTGCCCAAATAAGTGTTACATGTGTGTACATAGCCTTAAAAAATTTAAAAAGATATTTATTATTATTATTATTTGGAAGGACTGGGGTTTGCACTTGCCAGGCAGGCACTTGTGCCATGGAGCTATCTCCCCAGCCCCTAAAAAAATATAGAAATATTTCAAATTCTCTGTTCCTCATACCCAGTGCTATTTCACAGGCATAACCAGTAGTTATTCCTGTTCAAATTTTTCTGACTTTTTTTTCTATGCTGAATCTGTCATACACATTATATATACACGCAATTTTTTGTGACTTTTTTATGTGAGATGTCAAAATTTTTTTTTTTTTTTTTTTTTGTCTTTTTGAGACAGGGTCTCGCTATGCAGTTGAGGCTGGTCCTGCACTCACTTTTGTAGCCCAGGGTGGTCTCGAACTCGCACCAATCCTCCTGCCTCAGCCTCCCAAGTGCTGGGATTAGAGGCGTGAGCCACCACGCCCGGCTAGAGATGTCAAAATTTAGTGTTAGCTGTTCTGGGACGTGGAGTTTTTTGTTTTTCTTTTTAAATTTTATTTTATTTTATTTTTTCTTGTTTCAGAACCTTTGTTTATTCACTCATTTTTATGGCCGGCTCAGCCCGCCCCGAAGGCAGGGCTGGCGCAGCATGTGGTGCCAGAGATCGAATCGTGGTCCTTGCAGCCGCCTAAGCTTTCCAAAGCAGGCACTTTAGACCACTGAGTCATCCTGCTGGGCCCCTGGGACATGAAGTTTTGTTAGAAGGAGTAGAGTTGACAGATGGGTAGAGGGACACTTCAAATTTTATTTTTGATATGGCGATACACAGGAATGAAACTCCCAAGTTGAAAGATACCTGGGAGAAGTTAGTATTCTCTAAAACTGAAGGATAAATTTTAGGAACAATGGAGGTCATTTGATCCTTGGGCCTGCTGTGCTAGCCTGGGGAGTGCTGAGACATCTACAAGTTTGATCTAGTAGTGAGACCCTGAGCACCCTGTAAACCCTTAACTTAAAAAAAAAAAAAAAAAATCAATGGAGGTTAACAGCAGAATATATTTATTGGGGGAAAGAAAGCTTTTGTCCAAGAGAGGGACAGAAGGGGACCTGAGTGAGTTGCCAGGGAATCTGCCTTTTCCATTTTTTTCTTTAAATGCATTTAATAGCTGGGCGTGGTGGTGCACCCCTGTAATCCTAGCACTAGGGAGGCTGAGGCAGGAGGATCAGTGCGAGTTCGAGACCAGCCTGGGCTACAATAGTGAGCTCAAGGCCAGCCTGAACTGCATAGTGAGACCCTGTCTCAAAAAGACAAAAAAAAAAAATGCATTTAATATAAGGTCTATAGGGTCTCACTATACAGCTCAGACTCATAGTGATCCTCCTGTTTTCAGCCTCCCAAGTGCTGGGCTTACTGACCAGTGCCACTATGCCCAGTCTCAATCATCATCTCAGTAGGGCCACCATGGCACACCAGGGCTGGAACCCTCATCCCTGCATCTGCCTAAGCAGAGCCTTTAATCCACTGAGCTATCTGGCCAGCCCCCCAGGGATTTTTATAGAGCAAAATCATGAGGGGAAGCAGGCCTAAAATGGAAAACAGGGAACTCGTGCATGAGGTGGGACAAAGCTATGGTTTACCAATTAAGATTATAAGTAAAATAGCTTAGCTAAAGTAATTGATTAAATAAAAATCAAATGGGGACGTAAGTCACAGAGCAAGCAGACATGAATACAGAATAGGGTCTTTTTGTAGAGGGTTGGGTCAGTGACTCTTTTGGGCTTCTTTAAGGTGATTGATATCTATTTAGAATATCAATCCCTGGTGCCCATCCCTAGGGAGATATGTGACTGCATTTGTTCCTTCTTTTTTTTTTTGTGGGGGGGGACCAGGGTTCACACTCACGACCTTGCACTTGCCAGACAGGTACTTGTGCCATGGAGCTATCTCCCCAGCCCGGTTCCATCTTTTGTCTTGAGGTCTGGCCTACAGTGTAGTGTCTGTCTCTGCCACAGTTGCAAGGTTATCTTGTCTACCAGATTGTCTCTTTTTACGGGCCTAGCTCTTCTTACTGCCTATATTCCTATCTAACTCAGCTACCTACAATGCCGGAAATTAAACTTGGGACTTCTGCTTTCCAGGCGGGCACTGGACCCCTGAGCCATATCCCTAGCTGAGGACACTTGAAATTTTATTTATTTATTTATTTATTTATTTGTCTTTTTGAGACAGGGTCTCACTGTGCAGTTCAGGCTGGCCTTGAGCTCACTTTTGTAGCCCAGGCTGGTCTTGAACCTGCACCGATCCTCCTGCCTCAGCCTCCCAAGTGCTGGGATTACAGGCGTGCGCCACCATGCCCGGTGACACTTGAAATTTTAAACTTTCTTTACTTTTGTATTTTTTGTTTTCATCATGAGTGTTTGGGGTTATAATCCATCAAGATATATTGGAATAAAAGAATCTAGCCGGGCGTGGTGGCTCACACCTGTAATCCCAGCACTCGGGAGGCGGAGGCAGGACGATTGGTGCGAGTTCAAGACCAGCCTGGGCTACAAAAGTGAGCTCAAGGACGGCCTCAACTGCATAGCGAGACCCTGTCTCAAAAAAAAAAAAAAAAAAAAGAATCTTATTCTAATAAGAGTCCTTGAAGATCATGCATTAAAAGAAATTAAAACATCTGACTGAGTGCTGGACACCATGCAGAGTACCTTACGTTGTTTTTACTGAATCACTAAGACCACATTTTGGGGTATGCAATGTTACCTCTTATGGAGGTAACATTATGGAGGCCTAGATTTGCCTAAGTTATGCAGTCTGCAGTGAACCTGGATCTTCCTACAATGTCTCTTCTCTCTTGGTGGATTTATGTTCACCCACAAAATCCTCCTTTGAAACCAGGTATGGTGTTGAACTTCTGTAATCCTGGCAACTGGCAGGCTGAGGCAGGAAGATTGTTTTGAATTCAAGGCCAGCCTGGGCTACACACAGATTTTTCTTTTTTTAAATTTTAAATTTTATTTATTTATTTATTTATTTTTTTTTAAATTTTTTATTTTTGAGACAGGGTCTCACTGTGCAGTTCAGGCTGGCTTTGAGCTCACTTTTGTAGCCCAGGCTGGTCTTGAACTCACAACGATCCTCCTGCCTCAGCCTCCCGAGTGCTGGGATTACAGGCGTGAGCCACCACGCCCGGCTATTTATTTTTTTCTTGTTTCAGAACCTTTATTTGTTTATTCACTCATTTTTATGGCCAGCTCAGCCCGCCCCGAGGGCAGGGCTGGCGAAGCATGTGGTGCCGGGGATCGAACCGCGGTCCCTGAAGCCGCCCAAGCTTTTCCAAGCAGGCACTTTAGACCACTGAGCCATCCTGCCGGGCCCCAACACACAGATTTTTCTTTCTTTTTTTTTTTTCCTTTTTGTGCAGGGTCTTACTGTGCAGCTTGGACTCATAGTGATCCTCATGTTTCACCTGCCAAATTGATTAGAATGGCCTGGAAAGTACGGTCTTGCCTTAGCCTCTCATGTATCTGGGACTACCACCACGCCCCACCGCATTTGTTTTGTGGCATCTTCCTAAGATTGTCCTACGGTGGCATTTCAGGTGAAGGACCGGAGGCTCAGAGTGCTTCTGTAACTTGGCCAAGGTCACACAGCTGGGAAGTGGTCAGAGACTGAGGCTGGAAGCGCCAAATCTTTTAATAAGTCGAAGCGCAGGCCTTGCCCCTCCTCCACCCTGAGAGGCGCTGCGGCGCCTCCTCCTTTGCATAGTTGCTGGGGTCGAGGAGCATCCCGCCTAGGGGCGCCGGGCCTGGGGAGATTTAATCGTTGCCTCCGCCAGGAGCCACTCCCAGGTTCGGAAATTACGAAGTTTCCGTGCATTTAGCTAGCTAGTCTTTGCGCTAATCTCTGCTCTCCAGCAGTTACGCCGCCGGCGCAGTAGAGCTCAGGTGCTGCTGCAGAGTGGGTCGAGGCCCAGCGCGAGGAGGGAGGCGGGGACGCAGTTTACGTAAGCGTTCTCTCGCAGGTGCCTGTAACCGCCGGCGGCGCGTGCTCCCTGCGCGCTCCCAGGTGCGCAGTTGGCGCAGGCGACGGCGGCGGCGGGCGCTGGCCGGCGCTCTCAGGTGCGGCAGAGCGCGCGTGGAGGGGCGCGCGGGGAGCGAGGGGCGGGCTTTCCGTTCCCCAGCAGCGCGGGGCCCGCCTCCTGCCTCGACCAATGGACGCGCTAGGCGGCGTCACGTGCTCGCTGCCGCCGCCACCGCCGCCGCCGGAGCAAGGACCGGAGACGCGAGCGCCACCAGGGCAAGCAGCCGCCGCAGCCGCCGCCGCTGGGCTGAGGAGCCGAAGACGCGGGCGGGCGAGGTGGCGGCGGCGGCGGAGCGGGAGCTGGAACCGGGCGCGGGCAGAGCGCGGCGGCGCGGGTAGGCTGCGGCGGGGAGGCGCCTGCGCGGCGGGCTGTCCCGGGCGGGCGGTTGAGGCGGCTGTTGAAGCGGTTGGCGGAGCCGGCCCGGGCCTCGCATTGTTTGTTGTGCGTCCTTAGCAGCGGCGGCGGCCGAAGCGGGGAGCGGGGCGCAGTCCCGGCCCCGCGGCTCGGGCATTGTGGTCTCTGCCGCCGTCGCGGTCTCTGTCGCGGTGCCTTGGCTGCCCGGGGCAAGGACAGTGAGCAGCCGCCTCACCTCGAGGGACGGGTCCTGGCCCAGACGCCGGGAGGGCGTGGGCAGCTCGTTACGGGCGCCGACCTCGTTGAGTGGAGGAAGAGGGGCTCAGCGCAAGTGTTGGAGGACATTGCGGGCAGGAATGAGAGGAGAATCTCGGGGGCGCGAGGAGGGTGTGGGCAGACTTGGGGGCAATCAGAGGCTCGGGGCTCCCGGCCTTGTGGAGGAGAAGCTCCTTCGTGCTGGCTTGGGGGGCCTGGACCTGGGCGAGCGCGAGGGGGATGGAGGACGTTCCGGCGCGGGGGAGGGGGCTTTGGGGAAGGTCGGGCGCTTGTGATGGTAATGGAGGGAGATTGGGGATCCGGGGCAAGAAAGAGCTGAAGCCCGGGTGAGCGCAGGCTGCGTGTGCACGGCAGGGAGTGGGGCAGATACCTGAAGGCCACGGGACGCGTGAAGGGGAATGGTGGAGGAGGGGTTGGGGCTCGGGAAGTGTGAGCTGTAGGCTGAGCTCTAGAGGGAGGGGAGGGGGGGCGTCTGGCGGTTTCTTGAGTGGTGGCAGGGAAATGGAGGGTGTTCGGGCAGGAGGTGTGTGTGAAAGTAGGCCCAGGGGTTTTGAAGACCCGAGAGGTTTGGCTGTATGGGTGTTATTCAGGGAATCAGGGAGGCACAGAGGTTGATGGCCGGGGAGAATGGGCAGTGTCTTTAGTACTCGGGAGAGGGATATGGAGTTAAAAGGGGAGGGTAATTGGAGCAGGGACTGAGGGTGAGGGGTTTTGGAGTGAAATGGAGACAGAGTTAGGGCAGTTCGGGTGGAGACGAGGTATCTGGCTCGGGATATGTAGGATAGTAAATAAGCTGCAGGAGTGAGCGAAATGGAGGTTCACCTGGGAAATACAGATGGCAGCTGGAGAGGGAAGTTGAGTTTAGGGGAAACACTAGAGGGGATAGGTGTGTGGGATGGCATTGAGAGTGTGGGTAGTGGGAGGCAAGAGGAGTGGAGTGGTCATGAGGTGTGGGGACAGATTGAAGGAAATGTTTCTAGGGCAGGAAGTGTGGAGAGAAGTTGAGAAGGAAATAGTCTACAAAGTCAGGAGTCAGTGGGTAGAATGGAAGGTCAAGTGTACAGGTCCAGACAACCTGTGTGGAGGGAGGGAAGCACAGATTGGGGCACTGTGTGGAAAAGGGAGTAGGCAGGTTACAGTGCAGGAAGGAGGAAAGACAGGATATTTTGGGGGTAGAGGATGTGAAGGAATGTACAACACCTTTAATGGTTAGTGGGAGGGCAAGGTAGGGGTGTGGGCGTCGGTGTGGGTGTGATTAGAAGCGGACAGGCTTATGGGGATTGGGTGGTGGGGGTAGTAGGATGCCCCTTGAAGAGAGATAGGAAAATAGGTTGCTTAAGTATAGAAGGGGGCCAGGGAAATAGCTCAGTAGAATTAAGTGCTTGCCTGGCAAGTACAGGGTCTTTAGTTCAATCCTCAGTACTGCAAAGAAAAAAAAAAAGTATGGAGGATCTAAAGTGTGGAATTATGGGGAGAAAACAGTTTGAGTCTTGGGATTCAAGAATTAAAAGTTTTAGGTCATTAAAAGCATAAGGAAGGGTAGAGTACAGAAGCTGAGAGAAGAAAAAAAAAAAAAAGCATTGAATTCCAGTTGTTAGAGGAGCTGGAGATTGGAGTAAGGGGGCAAGAGATGTGGATTTGGGGTTGATGTGAATGGAAAATGGAGGACGCGGAAGCATGTCCAGTAACTGGACGTTTAGGTTTCTGGGATCAGAGAGCTCATGAAGCCTGATTTTTAATTCTAGAACTAGTGAGTAGGGAAGGGCTAAGGAAAATACCCACTTCAAGTTTGGAGGAGGAGCCGGGTGTGGTGGCCCACACCTGTAATCCCAGCACTTAGGAGGCTGAGGCAGGAGGATTGGGAGTTCGAGATCAGCCTGGGCTGCAGAAGTGAGCTGAAGGCCAGCCTGAACTGCACAAGACCCTGTCTCAAAAAGATAAAAATAAAAAAAAGTTTGGAGGAGGTGTGATATGTATCCTTCCAGCATAATTGTCAGATGAGTGGTTGAATACAAGAGCCACATAGGGTCATGAGGAGTGCATTAAAAGTGAATGGAAGTGAGTTTGCAGCAGGTGCAGAGTAGATGTCTTTGTGAAGCTTAGAAGAACAGGACCCCAGCAGCCAGTAGTACTCAAGGACTGATGAAAAGAGGAAGGTGCAGTGGCTCAGATACCGTGGTGCATTCTGGTAAAAGGGGCAGTATTCAATAATTGGGTGATGTAATATCTTGAGTCTTCAGCTATAGACAGATGGATGTATATCAAACTCTAAAAGTGATAGAAATGAAGACTTTTGAGGCGTTGACAGTGTGAGTTTATGATAATTGAGCTTGTGCCTTTTTCTTCCAAATAGTGCAGATAAAATTTGGTTGGAGATTTTTTGATTCTCTGGTATTTTGATTCATACTGTATTTAATTATTTGTATTATCGAGAGACAGGCCATGTATGGAGCTCAGGCTGGGCCTCAAGCTCATTATGTAGCCTAGAGTGGCCTCAGATTTGCAGTGGGCCTCCTGCCTCAGCCATCCAAGTGCTAGATTACAGCACGTGCCACCATGCCTGACCACTTTATAGGGGAAAGACAGGGTAGGGTAGACATAGGGTCGTTAGCTTGCCAGACATATGGGAAGTAACCTTTAGGTGTTCGATTTAGCACATACATTCCAGTGCCAGTCTCATTCAGTGTTTTGTGGCTTGTGTTAAATACTTTGGGGTTTGGAAGGATCAAACAAATTGCTTTGACACTGCTTCAGTCAGTGGAGTTTCCTAACTTTTGGAAAATGATCCCCCTTCCCCTTTTTGGTACTGGGAATTGACGGTAGGACCTTACACTTGATAGACAGGTGCTTGTGCCACTGACTTATATCCCCAGGCTGATTTTTCTTTTGACAGTTGAAAATTCAGTCTTGACAGATTTTGCTAAAATGTAAATTTCATCGTAGTATAGGAGTAACTTCAGTTATCACTCTGTAGGTTTCATGTAGTATGTAGTGTGGTAGCTAATGTGATCTCAGATAAAAGATCTGGCTTGGAAATTTGGGGGCTTTCTGCATTGCTTAGTTTTTATTTTCTTTTGTCAATTGTCAATTTAGGAAGTATCTTTTTTTTTTTTTCTCCTTCGGGACCAGGGTTTGAATTCACAACCTTGCACTTGCCAGTCAAGCACTTGTACCATGGAGCTATCTCCCCAGCCCCTTATTTAGAAAGTATCTTAATACAGCCGTTATACATTCAAATAATGCTTGAGTGAAAGTGGAAATCTTGTTTAAACATAATGAAGACTGAGCAGATCAAGAAATTTTAAAGTAGGGTCTGGGGAGGTATCTCTGTGGCACAAGTGCCTGCCTGGCAAGTGCAAGGTCATGAGTTTGAACCTTGAACCTGTGTCCTGCCCAAAAAAAAAAAAAAAAAAAAAAAAATTTAAAGTAGTATGAATCTGTAAATATAAGTATTTAAAAAATAAATGAAGGGGCCGGCAGGATGGCTCAGTGGCATAAAGCGCCTGCTTAAGAAAGCTTGGGCAGCTTCAGGGACCGCGGTTTGATCCCTGGCACCACATGCTGTGCCAGCCCTGCCCTCAGGGCAGGCTGAGCCGGCCATAAAAATAAATAAGCAAATAAAAAATAAATGAAGATAATGAATTTTGAAATCCATTTTTTTTTTAGCTGGGCGTGGTGGCGCATGCCTGTAATCCCAGCACTTGGGAGACTGAGGCAAGAGGATCAGTGTGAGTTTGAGACCAGCCTGGGCTACAAAAGTGAGCTCAAGGCCAGCTTGAACTGCATAGCGAGACCCTGTCTCAAAAAGACAAAAAAAAAAAAAAAAGAAAAAGCATTTTTTTGAGACAAAATTATGTAGTTCAGGCTGGCCTTGAGCTCACTTTGGAACTCAGGCTGGCGTTGAACTTGTGATCCTTCTACCTCATCCTCCTATATACTAGGAGTACAGTTGTGTGCTTGGTTTAAAATCTGTATTTTGGTAGAAGACTGGGCTGGCCACTGCACACTCATAACCAGGCTGCGCGAACATCTCTGGTGCTTGGGGCCAGGGAGACCGCGGCCGACTCCTTCGTCAGGCGGTGCCCATGGGGGCTGGGGATCAGGCCACAGGGCTGTATCGCCAAGGACAGTTCCTATTCATACCTGTTGATTCCAGGTAAATCAGGAGCAAGCTTGCATCATGAGACGCTGTACATGGAAAATGGTATGATATACTGCAGCAACGGCTGTATCAGAAGCCATTGATGTGAGGTGGTACCCTTACTGATGGAGAATATACTGAATTCCTCCCAAAAGCATCTGTTACGCTCACTGGAGTACATGCCTTTTTTTTTTTTTTTGTGGGACTGGGGTTCAAACTCACGACCTTGCACTTGCCCAGCAGGCACTTGTGCCTCAGAGCCATCTCCCCAGCTCCCTGCCTTTTTAAAGGAATAAATATGACAGTTCCTCAAAACTAAAAAAAAAAAAAAAAAAAAAAAAATCTGTATTTTTTTAAAGCTGTGTGTGTGTGTGTGTGTGTGTGTGTGTGTGTGCGCGCGCGCGCGTGCGCGTGCATGCATGTATGTATCAATGTTATGGCTGGCTCAGCCTGCCTTGGGAATGGGGCTGGTGCAGCATGTGGTGCCTGGGAGTGAACCACGGTCCCTGTGGATGCCTAAGTGTGCCTAAGCTTGCCTAAGCAGGCACTTTAGACTGCTGAGCTATCTTACCAGCCGTAAAATCTGTGTTTGAAATGTCATGCAGTTGTCAAAGCAATGCTCAGAAATCATTGCTTTGAGGTAAGATTTTATTTTAGAGGAAAAAATTTTTTTGTATTTATTTTTTCTTGTTTCAGAACCTTTGTTTATTCACTCACTTTTATGGCTTGCTCAGCCCACCCCAAGGGCAGGGCTGGCGAAGCACGTGGTGCCGGGGATCGAACCGCAGTCCCTGAAGCCGCCCAAGCTTTCCCAAGCAGGCACTTTAGACCACTGAGCCATCCTGCCAGGCCCCTAGAGGAAAAAATTTTTAAGTATAATACATCTTTGAAATTTTGTGGTATTTTTTTGAATTTTTTATTTTATTTGTTTTCTTGTTTCAGAACTTTTGTTTATTTATTTTTATGGCTGGCTCAGCCTGCCCTGAGGGCAGGGCTGGCACAGCATGTGGGGCGGGAGATGGAACCATGGTCCCTGCAGCCGCCTAAGCTTTCCTAACCAGGTGCTTTAGACCACTGAGCCATCCTGCCAGGCCCATTTTGTGGTATTTTGAAGTTTGATGCATGTAGAGACTAGGGAGCATATTCCCCTCCTGCCCCCACTCCTTGGCAGAGAATTTGAGCATTAAGATTGAAATGGCCTTTGAAAATTTTCCCTGCTATGACCACTTTAAATCTTGTATCTTTTTTTTTTTTTTATTTATTTTTATTTTATTTATTATTTTTATTCTTGTTTCAGAACCTTTGTTTGTTTATTCACTCATTTTTTATGGCCAGCTCAGCCCGCCCCGAGGTCAGGGCTGGCGCAGCATGTGGTGCCGGGGATCGAACCGCAGTCCCTGAAGCCGCCCAAGCTTCCCCAAGCAGGCGCTTTAGACCACTGAGCCATCCCGCTGGGCCCTAAATCTTGTATCTTTCGTGATCATTGTGTTCATTTAATTAATTTGGGGTAAACAATACTTCCTTCACCAAGATACTCAATTCTGAGTGTGGTGGTGGATATCTGTAATCACAGCGACCAGTGAGACCAAAGTAGAAGGAAAAGAAAATGTGAGATCAGCCTGGGAAATGTAGACCCAGACTTACAGTAGGAAATAAAAAGGGCTGGGGATGTAGCTTAATTTGGGTGTGTATGTGTACGCACGCGCACCCACACACACATACAATGTATTCTGTTATGCTCTGTAGCCTGAGATAATTTGTGGACACTTTTTTTTTTTTTTGAGAATTCTTCTTTCCCCTCACCTCACCTTGTAGTTGGGATTGGAGATTGAACTACTTACCCCTTGGCCTGACTGGGATTGCAGGCACAAGTGCTTACACACTGAGCTATCCTGCAAGCCCCTGTAGGCACTTTATAAAATATTATCCTACATTTGTAAGCCAAAGGGGCCAGGGAGATAGCTTGGTGGCACAAGTGCCTGCCTGGCAAGTGCAAGGTCATGAGTTCGAACCCTGGTTCTGAAAAAAAAAAAAAAAAAAAAAAAAGTCTAAGCCAAGGAAGGCAGGGTTGTTAGACTTTGTAGGCTAAATAATTGGGTTCTGGTTTTATTTTCACTGGTAACTTGCTGGGCAAGACACTTAATCCCTTTGTGCTTGTTTCTTTAGAAACCTGACTCTCAGGATACTTCCCAGGAATGTTGAAATAGTTTATATAAAACAAGTTTATTTCTCTTACAGCTGGGCGTGGTAGCTCACGCCTGTAATCCCAGCACTGGGGAGGCTGAGGCAGGAGGATTGGTGCAAGTTTGAGACCAGCCTGGGCTATAAAAGTGAGCTCAAGGCCAGCCTCAACTGCATAGCAAGACCTGTGCCTCGGAGCTATCTCCCCAGCCCCTAACACAGATATTCTTAGGAAGTGTTGTAGGCCCTCTTCTCAGCCTCTTATGGCCTATGGATTTCCTCTTAGTATTGCGAAGAACAGTAATGTTCTGGAAATAATACCCACTAGCCTCCTGCAGTTTTTTTTACTGGGCTATGTATGAGTGAAGATCAAACTATGTCTGTTCTCCTCTCCTACAGTGTCTTCATTCCCCTGTCTAGTGGCTCATTCCATTCAAGACACACAGACTTTGTTTCTAGATGTTTTTGGTTGTGGAAATCAAACTGAGGACCTGGCAGTATAGCCAGGCAGGCACTTGTGCGACTGGCTATATCCCTGGCCTGATGTTTGTATTTTTAAAAAACCTTCTTAATTGTACTGTCTGCTCTAGCTACTATCCAAGTTTTCTGCTTCTCTTTGCTGTGAAACTTCTTGGGGGGCCCGGCGGGATGGCTCAGCGGTCTAAAGTGCCTGCTTGGGAAAGCTTGGGTGGCTTCAGGGACCACGGTTTGATCCCCAGTACCACATGCTGCACCAGCCCTCCCTCGGGGCGGGCTGAGCCGGCCATAAAAATGAGTGAATAAAAAACAAAGGTTCTGAAACAAGGAAAAAAAAAGGAAACTTCTTGGGAAAAAAATTGTTACTACTTTTTTTTTTTTTTTTTTTTTTTGGTCTTTTTAAGATAGTCTCGCTTGCAGTTCAGGCTGTCTTTGAGCTCACTTTTGTAGCCCATGCTGTTCTTGAACTCGCATTGATCCTCCTGCCTAAGCCTCCCAAGTGCTGGGATTACAGGTGTGAGCCACCACCTTGGCCTATCCTTTTTTTTTCTTTTTTTAACTTTTTGAAATTGTTTCTACTTATCATTACTTCATGTAGTAAAAACCATTAGTTGCATCACTCTAATGAAGTGATTCTTGCCAAAAATCACCAAGTGGAGAGAACTCTGTGGCACAAGTGCGTGTCTGGCAAGTGCAAGGCCATGAGTTCAAACCCTGGTCCTGCTCCCCACCCCCTAAAAAATTCACCAAGTATATTTCTTGTTTGACCTAAGCAGCAGCATTTGGTACAGTGGTACTGTCTTCTTTGAAACACTTTGGTTTCTAGGCTACCGTACTCTGCTGGTTTTCCTTTACCTCCTTGGATTTTTCTCAGTCTTCTTTGTTCTTCCTCATTACTCCACCTTTTCATGTTGGAACACCGCATGGGATCTCTGCTCCTTACCCTCTGTCCCTTAGTGTTTTATGCTGTATCTCATGGCTTTGAGTACTGTGATGTGTTGATGAGTCACACTTTTTCTTTTTTCTTTTTTGACTTCTCTAGGTTTATATATCTTACTTGCAGTGTGACATCTTCCACTTGCAATTTTTTTTAGTCTCCTTAACTTGTCTAAATTCAGATTCTTTACCCCATCTTCTCTTTTTCCCTTAGTCTTTTTGAGACAGGGTCTCACTATGCAGCTCAGGCTGGCCTTGAGCTCATTTTTGTAGCTCAGGCTGGTCTTGAACTTGCACTGATCCTCCTACCTCAGCCTCCCAAGTGCTGGAATTACAGGTGTGTGCCACTACGCCCAGCTGTCCCTTAGTCTTCCATATCTCTGTTAAGTAGCATCTCTGTCTTTCTAGTTGCTCAGACCAAAGCGTGGATATATCCTTGATTCTCTTTTACAAAGCACATCTAATCCATTAGGAAATAATTATTTATTTATGGACAAAGTCTGTTATGTACTCTAGGTCTGTTACGAACTCACATTCTCAAACTCCCAGTTAACTTCTTGCCTAGGCTTCCCAGGGACTAGAATTATAGAAATGCACTGCCAGGGCTGGTTGAGCCTGTATGAAGTATTGTGCTAATCCTTTTAGGAGATTTGATTAGGAGGTTGAAACAGATGAGTTAAAAATGCCATTGTAGTAATTTGAGAGAAAAGATGATAAGGGGAGTGGGTGTAGAAAGGGTCACCTTGGAGCAGGTGGGTGTGGTCACTTAGTGTGAGGGCTGTGACAAGTCTTAACAGCTATTAGAGTCTCATACAGATTTGGTTGATTGGGCAGCTTGAGGTGCAGCTTGAGGTATCCTGCCAGAAGTAGGGAAAATGGTGAGATTGGGAGGCAGGTTCATTTTGGTATTGAGTTTGCAGATGTGACAGGTGATGACCCGATAAAAGGAATGTGCCATGGCTTTGGTTGCTTCATATTTTTTAAAATTAATTTTTAATTTTCCTGCATGGTGGGCTTCCCTGGCATTGGGGCCAAGATGGTGCACCTGGGCATCTGGAGCTGAGACTGCTCACCTGGCATGTGGGGCTGGAGATGGAACTCAGGTCCTTGTACTTGGCAGGTCTGTACTTATGCCTCTGAGCTATTCCTCCAGGCCCAGTTGCTTCATTTTGATACAGCTAACTGCCAGAAGAAGCCAGTTGCTGAGTCTATTGATGGAGTCAAAATCTAGATATTTAATCTGGTCAGCTGTGGCTACATTGTCTAAATTTTCTTTTTTTCTTTTCTTTTTTTTGTCTTTTTGAGACAGGGTCTTGCTATGCAGTTCAGGCTGGCCTTGAGCTCACTTTTGTAGCCCAGGCTGGTCTCGAACTCGCATCCAATCCTCCTGCCTCAGCCTCCCAAGTGCTGGGATTACAGGCGTGAGCCACCACGCCCGGCTTAAATTTTCTTTTTTGAGCTCTATATGCCTCAGTTGTTTAATTAGGTTTGTTAGGTATGTTGCTGCAGGTTTATTTTTTTATTTTTTATTTTTTTTAGGACTGGGGTTCGAACTCATGACCTTGCACTTGCCAGGCAGGCACTTGTGCCATGGAGCTATGTCCCCAGCTCCAGTGGCTGTAGGTTATAAAAGTACTTCATATTATTCTTAGTACTATTATGCAACTTAAATCCCCTTGATCTCCTTTTCTTTTTTTTTTTTCCTTTTTGAGACAGGGTCTTAATATGCAGTTCAGGCTAGCCTTGAGCTCACTTTTGTAGCCCAGGCTGGTCTCGAACTCGGACCAATCATCCTGCCTCAACCTCCCGAGTGCTGGGATTACAGGCGTGTGCCACCACGCCTGGCTTATTATTATTATTATTATTATTTACGTTTAACAATGGTTATATTATATATTTTCTTTTTTTAAAAGAATTTATTTATTTATTTTCTTGTTGCAGAACTTTTGTTTATTTATTTATTTTTATGGCTGGCTCAGCCCGCCCCGAGGACAGGGCTGGCGCAGCATGTGGTGCCGGGGATCGAACCGCGGTCCCTGAAGCCGCCTAAGGTTTCCTAAGCAGGTGCTTTACACCACTGAGCCATCCTGCTGGGCCCCGATATTTTTTTTTTTTT
>PVJA010037544.1:0-20333 GCA_004027025.1 Myocastor coypus | reverse complement strand
AAGAAAGAAAGAAAGAAAGAAAGAAAGAAAGAGCAGGCAATGCTTGATTACTCATACATCTTGATTTCAAAGTTTAACCACAAATCTGGAGGGGTCAAATCAGTTTGGTGCTAGCACAGCATTAGACACATTAAACATACATAGAACAATGGAGCTGAATTGACAGGCAAGAATGAAGCTTGCCCAGATATGGTCAACAGGTGACCCGCAAGGAGATTCAATCAAGACAAGAACAGCTGTTCAGAAAATAGTGCTTGAGCAATAGATATCCACACACAAAAGGAAGAATCATATTAAAACTAAAATTTTATCCTTATCTTATATGGTACAAAAATAAATGGATCCATAACCTAAGTATAAGAGATAAAATTATTAGACTCCTAGCAGAAACCTACAATACTAACTGTACAGGACTTGCAGCAGGTAATGCTAGATATAACACTGGAAACAGAGGTATACAAAAAACACAGTGACAAATGCAAATTATGTAAAATTGCATTGTGAAGATGAAATAGTTCTGCATTGTAAATGATACCATCAAGAAGGCCACAAGTCAGGCCACGCAGTGACAGAAGACATCTGAAAATCATGCGCCTGGTAAGAGCACACATAAAGAAAACTTTACAGCAAATAATGAGAAGTCAAATCTCCTGATTTTAAAAAGGGTAAGGCATTAAGTAGGCATTTCTTCTAAGTTGATATGCAAATGACAAGTACGTAAAAAGATGCTCAGTCAGAACTCCAGTGAGAGGCAACTTCACCTGCACCATGATGGTGGAATCCAAAAGGACAGCAAGAGGAATGAATGAGGGTGTGGAGAAACATGCAAAATGGAACAATCTGGAAAGCAGTCTGGTAGTTTCTTAGTGGTACACAGAAGGTTACCATAGGAGCCAGCAATGTCACTCAGACACACAAAGGGGCAGCATGATGGCCCATGTTATCACTATTGTTTGTTAGCCCAGAAAGCTCTAGAAGGTGTTTCATTGCACACAAAAGCTTGCACCCAGTTTCTCATACAATACTGCTCATGCCAACCAAGACAGTGTCAATCACCATCATCCAAAAGGTGGATCTGAAAATCTCATGCTGGGTTTAATATTAATGTGATCAAAATATTGTTGACTCAGTTGGTTCTGACTAGTATGTCACTGTGACCATAGAAAAACAACACATTTTACATTTGAAATTGATGGATTTTGTGACATACGAATTATATCTGAACAAAAATCTTAAACCACCTAACAGGTTAGTCCAGCGGTCAGTTGCACAGTGAGTTTGCTAAAGTACTATACCAAGTGACACTCAGGCAGGTGTCATTTCAACCAGTCAATTCTTATACTGAATAATTTTGATAAAGTTATCATTTCCATATTTCCTGTTATATTGTCATGTAAAGAGTAACAAAATTGCAATTTTTGATCATGCTGTGTTTAAATAATTGGGCCTGTAGTTAAAATAAGATCATACCTGAAAGTAGTTTTAAGTTATACCAACCTGTAGGAAGATTTATTAGTCCTTCTTGCCCTAGAAAGCCTTCTGGGAAGGCTCTTAGACCACCTCTGCTCGGAAATTTTGCCTTCTCTAATTCCATATTCCATCATGATTATGTCTTACGCCAGTGGCACACCACAGCAACAGCCTGAAATCAATGGGACTGTGCATAATTGTTTCTCTGTCGAAGAGGATTCTGTGTGTGACATTGTGAAATACGTATTTGGTGTTCATCCCACTTCCCTTGGCAATGAGCTAGTAAAACTCTTTGAACTGAAACTTTGGAGTAATTTGTGCCCTTAGATGATAATGAGAAAAGCAGAGGCTGGGAGCCCTAGAAATCTTCAGGCTGTGCCTGGTTACAGAAAGACCAAGGCATGCTCAGAGAGCCCTCCCAGCCCTGAGTCTCCAGGGAAGGAAGAGAGGTGGTGGTGGAGTCGATCACCAGTGACCAGTGATGTAGCTAGTCTTGCCCATACCCAGGTAGTGCCACCTTCATATTAACCCAAAGGGCAGCATTCAGAGAACCTCCAGGCTGGCAAAGACATCAAGGGGTGAAAGGATGACACGTTCCTCCTCCTGCAGAACAGAAACTGCTGGAGTCCCTTTCAGAGCTCGCCTCTGTGTCTCTTGCTACGCCTGCTCATTATCTTCCATCCATGATTAAGAAACCGATGCGCTTCGCTGGATTCTGCGCACTGCTCTCATGAATTCAAAAAACCTAGGAAGGAGGCCATGGGTCAGAAGTGAAAGTGACAATATACCACTTGTGACTGGCACCGGGAGGGGGGCGGTCTTGTGGGACTCGGCCTATGTGAACACTGTCTGCTGTAAACAGTGTCCCAACTGAAGAAAGCAGGGGACAGCCAGCTGGTGCCTGTGTCAGACGTCAGAGGAGACAAATGCTGGCTTTTCTATTTCCAAGATGACCCTTGGGGAGCCATACACCTACAGGTAGAGAAACGTCGTTCCTCTGTCTGCATGGACACCCATGCCTCGAAAGTGCTAGAAGCTGAGGTGCACTTCCATGTTTTGTTTTTAATAAGAAACACGCTATTTCCCCCACAGAACGAGGCTAGCTACAACTATACTAAGAGGACACCTACCACCTATGGTGCAGGACTTTGTACCGCTCCTGAGGAAACCTAGCGCTACTGCATAAGCAGCTGCTTCACGGGCGCAATGGCTTCGTGCACTGCAAGCATTACTCCTCCTGGCCCTTCTGTAGCTTTAAACCACATTTTGGAGTCATGCCTGGTTTTAAATCCTTGTTTGACTACTTAATAATGTATGTCACCTTGGCAAGCCGCATACCTTCTTAGGGCTTCTGTCCCTGTGTCTACTGTTTAACACAGGGCAGGGGAAAGGAGCCTCCACTGGGTGACCCTGAAGCAGGGGCACAGAGATTTCACCAGTCTCTTTAAAATCACCTCCCACCCCAGAAAGACACTGCACCTACAATTCGGGCTGAAGCAGCTACCCCTCCCTCCCTCCCCCACGTTCCTCCAAATGCCTAGTGCTCAGGAGCTAGTCCTACTCATTTTTCACTCCTAGCATTCCTAGAAAGCTGGACCCTAGGCCATACCAGAGATAAACTGCAGTAACATCACCTCCCACAAGTGCCTGGACTCAGTTCCCAGACCAGGACTTAGCCTCTGCCTCATCCTTGAGCTCTGAGCAGGCAACCTAGTGCACCATTAAGCCTCCGATGGGTCTCACCCCAGAAGCAGCTTTGAGTGTCAGACCTGCTCCTGGTCCCCTGCCTCTATTTCTCTATGGTTCATCTTAATTATTGTTGTGCAAAATTGATTCTTCAAGGCACAGAGGAGCAAGTAACAGTATCCCTTTTACAACTGCTCAGATTGTGGTTAAAAATAGAATAATGGCCATCTTCTTCCTTAACCAGCTGCAAATGTTAGGGTCTCAAAGTCTCTTTGGCATTGCGAACTCTAAGTCGGGGAGCTATGTTCCTTCTGAATGTCCCATGACTCTGGAATGATCCACTGTAGTTGTACAAAGATGGCTACATCCAGATTCTGGCAAATGCCTGATACTTTAGCTCGAGAATAAACCCCATGGCCTGGCAGAGAGCTGTATTTAAAAATCCAACTGGGAAGAGTTACAGAAACTAACTGTTCTTAGTAGAACACATTTGCCAAATGCATCTCAACTCTATATTTTATTTATGAATAAGTTTAATTAGCATAAGAACGAAGGAGTACTAGAAAGGCATTTGGAATACAATGGACTTTTGCATGTTATTACTGCCCTCTGTCTAGGTGCATCAAAAATTCTTTGTTCAAGAAAAGAAATACTCAGTATTTAATGACTTCGCGCTTGGACATATCCCATTCTGTTTATGTAAGCAGAATAGGCTTTAAAGATACTATTTCCATTACTTTCTAAAGGTTATCTTTTTATTGATTTGCTCATTTGGAGGTAGATTGCTCACTATCTATGGTAATTTCACTAAGAAAGGTTTTATTATCTATGGAAATTGTTCACTATTGATAGTAATTGTTCACTATCTTCTGTAATATTTCTAAATTTTATGGAATTTTAGCCAAATGCTGTGCTCTTTATTTGCCAAGGCCAGTTTTAGTTCGATAATAAAAACTGGTTTCGACATAATAAACTTTAGAACAGGGTGTCACTAGATTATCTTGTGTAGCAAACCATCCACACATAGTAGCTTTAAAGTAGTAAAATATTTTTGCTCATTTATTTACTTCTGTCTGTGTCTCGGGGGAGAGGGGGTTGGGTGTGAGACAGGATCTTACTAAGGCACCAAGTGGATAGGCCTAGGTCAACTTTATGATCCTCCTGCCTTAGCCTCCCAGAATGCTGGGATTGCAGGCACTCCAAGTTAAGTGTCCAAGTATGCTCTCTTGCTCTGTCATTCAGGAAAGATCTTAGTAGCAAGTTGAGAATTGGCTCCCAGTAGCAACACATATATATTCGTATATTGGGGTTTTTTGTTTTTTGTTTTTTTTTTTTTGAGTTTCAATTTTTTTATTGTTTAAATTTAACATGGTTATATTACATATTTTCATCATCAGATCAGTTTAGATTAATACATATAGGTATATAAGATAGATCAAACAGTTAATGTTGATTTCTAAATCAACATTACTATTTTTTTTCTTTTCCCCTTTCTTTTCTTTGAAAGCTGACATATTGCACATTGTCCTCACAATCATTGTACAAAGTACAGTGTGTGGGCATGACCCACCTCCCTATTGATGTTGCTTAGAAAAAAAAAAAAAAAAGGGAAAAGAATATACTTCTCTTTGGACTAAGAGGAAGCGGATATATATACAGTCAAATGTTTTGCAATTGCAGTGGGCCACCAGTGAAGCTTGTGATGTTGGAGGCTATTGAATCTAAGCCTCCTAAAGCTCATCTCACGTATATTGGTTTTTGACACCAGTCTCTCATCAAAACAAAGACAAGCGTTCCTGGGCAAACAGCTTATTTAATGATACTGGAAGTATGCAAAAAGAATTTGGGATACCTTGTAGTACCACAAAAAGAAGCGGCAAAACCCAAGCTAAACAGAACCCAAGGTGATGGAAGTAGGCCAAAGGGAGGTGGAAACAAAGTTAAAATCTACACAAGACAATCTAGTGATGTCCTGTTCTCAAGTTTATAGGCAAACCTGTATCAGTGTGTGTGTGGAGAGAGGGGAATAGTTCAGAATTATAACACAAACACTGAAATTACCATCCACAAGTCAGTATTAATGAAAATAAATCATTAAACAAATAAATGATCAAATAAACAAATGACAGAAAAATCTGTGATGAAATATTCCACATAATTTACTTAACTATTCCTCCCTCAAGAAGGGAAAGTCATTATTTATGTGTGATCTGTGTATCCTAATTTGTTTCCAAAAATTACAAGAAGAAAAGAGAGAGAAAGACGTAAATCCACAATGGGGAAACCTAAGAAATCACAATGTGATTAATAAGAAATCACAATGTGACATTTTCAAAAACATATTAATAGTACATTCCCAATAATTGATACAATGCATATTGTTGTCCTCATAGTAGTTATACAGAGCACAGGATGTAGATATGATAATTTTCCTAATCATTGTTGATACAAAAAATTTTCTTCTCATTGAACTAAGAGAAAGTAGTTATATACATAGGCCTGTATTCCATAATCACAATGGATTATTGGCAGAAGGGGCAATGTTAGAAGCTGTTGATTTAAGCCTTTTACAGCTCAGCATACTAATCTGGCTTTACATTCTATGCCTCAGGGTTAAACTTTTCTGCTTGGTTGTTAAGGGCAAGTTAAAGCAAGACCTGTATAACAAAACATGTAACTTGTATCTCCCAAAGTCCCCGCAGGATTTACCATGAAACCATGTACAGTGCTTTGTAGAACTGCTGTCAGTGTCAGCCATCTGGATGAGTCACGGCCTTTGCTTGGCCAGTTTGCTCTCTGTGAAAGCCCAAGAGAATGTTTTCTCTAGGTGCCTCCTGTTAGGCACACTATACATCATCAGTCCGTTTCCTTTATGGTCCCATAATCTCCTTGAACAGAAAATTTGGGAAACCACTGAGTTATAGGATGTTACAGCATGGATCTCTTATGTTCTGAGTCCTCACTGACCTTAAAGGGCTAGGAACAAAATATTGGCAATCCTTGAAGCCCTTCTTTTTCTCAAATTTTTTGGTCCATAAACTTACATTCTTAACCCTCCAGAAGAGAAACTATATATAACATAGGTACTTGAGCTTATCACTGTCTTTCTGAAAATCAAACAGCTTACACTTCATTTGGAATTGGTATTTTCCATCAATCATTGATATTCTAATCAATTCCTGTGCAATGTGATAACAGCAATTACATATTTTTACACAGACATTAAAAAATCTAAGTAGATACAAAATTGTAACCAGTCAAACCTATGGTATTTTTTCTAGTCTCTTACAATCATTTAATACCCTTTTTTGTTTTCTTCTAAACAAATCATTTACTTGAGAGAGAGAGAGTACAGCAGTAACTGAAATTATGCTAGAAACAGCACAAATCTTAAAATACAAGAATGACAGGCATTCCAAGCATAATTTTAGTGTTACCCATTGCTATCCACAGTGTGAAAAGTATGTTGGTGGCTGTTAGGACAATTATCTAATTCATCCTGTGTATATCAGTACATGGTTTTGCTCCTGCCATGTTTCCTATCTTTTCTGTTTGCAGTCACTTCATTGTTTAGTGCTGAAGTCCTTGGTTTCCATTCAGCTATGTTATGCCTTTCCATTTTTATTTCACCTGTTGAGTTCTTACACTAGGGAGACTATATGATATTTATACATGTAGGTCTGGTTTATTTCACTTATGAGTATATGTTCCAAGATACATCCACTTATATATGAAGTCTTCTAGTTTATCATTCTTTGTAGCTGAGTAATGTTGCATTGTATAAAAATACCACATCTTTTTCAATGATTCTTCTAATGATGGGCATTTTGGTTGTTTCCATTATTTGTTTATCACAAATTGTGCTGCTATGAACATAGGTGCATAGATGTCACTATAACATGATATTTTCAGTTCTTCTGGGAAAATTCCCAATAGAGGGACAGCTGGATTGAATGGGATTTCCAGTTCTAGTTTTTTTTTTGTTTTGTTTTGTTTTGTTTTGTTTTTGTTTGTTTGTTTGTTTGTTTGTTTTTTTGTCTTTTTGAGACAAGGTCTCGCTATGCAGTTGAGGCTGGCCTTGAGCTCACTTTTGTAGCCCAGGCTGGTCTCGAACGCACACCGATCCTCCTGCCTCAGCCTCCCGAGTGCTGGGATTACAGGCGTGAGCCACCACGCCTGTAAAGAACGCTCAGTTCTAGTTTTTTAAGGAGTCCACACTGCTTTCCATAATGGTTGCACAGTCTGCATTCCCACCAGCAGTGGAGGAGGGTTCCATTCTTTCCGGGGTGAGATGGTATCTAAGTGTTGTTTTGATTTACATTTCACAAATGACTGGCGATGTGGAACATTTCTTCATGTATTTATAAGCTTGTTCAATTGCTTGCTCTGAGAAGTGTGTGTTCATCTCAGATGCCCATTTCTGAATTGGGTCTTTGAATTTTGGGACCCTAATGCTTCTTAGTTTTTTATAAATTCTAGATAGAAGATCTTTGTCTGAATACTCATTAGTTAAATTTTTTTTCAAAATTAATGGGTTGTCTTTTCACTCCGTTGTTAATTTTTTCAACGTGCAAAAACTTCTCAGCTGGAGGAGGTCCCAGTTGTTGATTCTTTCAAGTGTTAAAAGTGCATTTTGATTTTTGTCCATGAACTCTTTGCCTAACCCAATGTCTTCAAGATTTCCTCCAACTTTCTCCCCTAGGAGATTTAATGTTTCTCTTTTAATATTTAGATCTTTAATCCATTTTGACATTAATTTAGTCCACGTTGATGGACCCACGTCAAGTTTTAGTTTTCAGCACATAGAGAGCCAGGTTTTCCAGCACAATTTGTTAAAGAGACTATCTTTTTTCCAGTAAACATGTTTGGCCTCTTTGTTAAAAACAAAGTGTCTGAGTATGTTTGTATTTGCTTCTGCATCTTCTAATCTATTTCATTGATCCTCAGGTCTATTTTTTGCCAGTACCATGCTAATTTTATCATGGTAGCTCTGTAAAACTTTAGGTCAGGAATTGTAATGCCTCCTCCCTTACCTTTGTTGACCAGGACTGTCTTTGCAATTCTAGGTCTTTGCTGGTTCCAAATAAATTTTAGGAATGATTTATCCAGATCTGTGAGGTATATTGATGGTATTTTAATAGGAATTGCATTAAATCTGTACAACAATTTAGGGAGTATGGCCATCTTCACAATGTTGGTTCTACCTATCCAGAAGCAAGGAATATCTTTCCATTTTCTGAAATCTTCTAGGATCTCTTTTTTCAGAGTACTATATAGTTTTCATTGAATAGATCTTTTACTTCTTCAGTTAGGTTAATTCCTAGGTATTTCATTTTTTTCAGTGGTATTATAAAGGTATTATTTCTCTCTCAGTGTGTTTGTTATCTGTGTATAGGAATACTATTGACTTTTGTGTGTTGACTTTGTATCCTGGTATGCTACTGAATTTGCATATTAATTCTAGTAGCTTCTTAGTGGAGTTTTTTGAGTCTTCCAAGTAGATTATCATGTCATCTGCAAGTAATGACAATTTAACTTCTTCTTTACCTATTCTTATTCCTTTTATTCCTTTGTCTTGTCTAATGGCCCTACATAATGTTCCAGAACTACATTGAATAGGAGTAGTGATAGAGGGCATCCTTTTCTTGTAGCAGACCTGAGAGTAAAAGACTTCAGCTTTTCCCCATTTAGAATTATGTTAGCCATTTGGATTGTCATAGATGGCTTTTATCGGATTGAGGTAGAAGCCCTCTATTCCAATTTTCTGTAGGACTTTGAACATGAATGAGTGTTGGACTTTGTCAAAAACCTTTTCAGCATCAATTGAGACGATCATGTGATTTTTGGTCTTGGTTCTGTTGATATAGTGTATTGCATTTATAGATTTGCGTATATTGAACCATCCTTGCATCCCTGGGATGAATCCTACCTGGTCATGGTGTATAATCTTCTTCATGATTTACTGTATTCTATTTGTGAAGATCTTATTTAGGATTTTTGCATCTATGTTAATGAGAGAAATTTGCCTGTAGTTCTCTTTTTTAGTTTCATCTGTCACTGGATTTTGGTATCAGTGTAATACTTGCCTCTAGGAATGATTTTGGGAGGTTGTTTCTTTTTCAATTTCATTGAAGAGTTTGAGGAGTATTGAGATTATGTCTTCTGTAAATTTCTTGTAGAACTCAGTGGTGAACCCACCAGGACTGGACTTTTCTTTTCAGTACACTTTTTATTACATTTTATATTTCACTAGCTGTTATTGGGTTATTGAGCATTCTCATAACTTCTTGATTCAGTTTTGGTATTTTGTACCTTTCTATGAATCTGTCCATTTCATCGGTATCTTCAATTCTGTGAGAGTAAAGATTCTCAAAGGAGCTATTAATGATCCTCCAAATCCATGCTCGAGCAGTAGTAATTTCACCCTTGTCATTCCTAATTGCTTGAATTTGAGTCCTTTCTTTCCTCTTTTAGATGAGGTTAGTTAGGGGCTTATCAATTTTATTTAATCTTTCAAAGAACCAGCTTTTTGATTCATTAATTTTTCATATGGTTTTCTTTGTCTCAATTGAATTAATTTCTGCTCTAATCTTTACGATTTCCTCCCGCCTTTGGGATTTGGGTTTCATTTGCTCTTCCTCTTTTAGTCTGTTTGGTGCTGCATGAGAGCATTTATTTGCTCCCGTTCTGTTTTCTTAATGTGTGAGTTCAGAGCTATAACTTTTCCTCAAGAGCTGCTTTCATTGCATCCCATAAATTCCAGTAGGTTGTGCTTGAATTTCATTCAATTATAAATATTGTTTAATTTCTTGTTAATTTCATCTGTAACCTACTTGTTGCTGAGAAGGATTGTTGTTTAATTTCCATGTATTTCTGGGCTTCTTTCATTTCTTTTGTCATTTATTTCCAATTTCATGGCACTGTGGTCGGAATGTATGCATGGGATAATTTCTGTTTTCTTGCGTATACTTAAGCATGACTTATGCGGTAGTATATGGTCTATTTTGGAAAACGTCTCATGTGCAGCTAAAAAAAAAACGTGTATTCAGAAGTGGTTGTGTGGAACATGCTGTGTATGTACACTAAGTCCAGTTGTCCCAAGATTTCGCTCAGTTCTGTGATTTCTTTGCTAACTTTTGCTATCTTTTTGGAATAAAGGAATGTTAATGTCTCCTGTTAAGATTGTGGAATTGGATATTAGATTTTTCATGTCCATTAAGATTTATCTTATACAGGTGAGTGCTCCAATGTTGAGTGCATACATATTTATGAGTGCTACCTCTTCATCTTGAACTTTTCCCCTAACCAGTATGTAGTGGCCTTCTTTATTTCATCAATCTTGGTTTAAAGTTTAGACTGTCTGCAAATAGGATTGCTACCGTGTTTTTTTTTAGTGTTGAGTCATGTGGTACTTTTTTCCATCCTTTAACTTTTAGCATATGAGTTTCTTTATGAGTAAATTCTGTTTCTTATATACAGCATAATGTTGGATTTTGCTTCTTTATCCACTCTGCCAATCTATTTCTTTTAATTGGAGAATTGAATCCATTTAAATTGATGGTTATAATTGAAATGTATTGATTCATGATTGAAATGTCTTTTACCTAATACTACTTACTCCTTTTTCTCCTGTTTAATTGGTTGCCCTATTTGGTGCATTCTTTCTAGTTTCATTTGTAGAGTTCAGGTCATTTTGGTCCCTCTCTAAAATAATTTTTAGTAGTCTTTGTAGGATTGGCTTTGTCATCGTGAAATTCTTTAGTTGCTCCTTGTCATTGAAGTATTTCACTTCTTCCTCAAACTTGAGAGTTTTGTAGGGTATAGCAGTCTAGGCTGGAATTTGTTTTCATGGAGAACTTGAAGCACTCTGCTCCATACTCATCTTGACCTCATGGTGTGTGGAGAGAAATCTGCCATTATTCTGATTGCCTTTCCTTTAAATGTGATCTTTTTCTTTTCTCTAGTCGCTTTTATTATATTATTCTTCTGCTGGATTTCTAGGATCTTGATTATTATATGTCTGGGTGTGTTTTTAGCCAGGTTGATGTTATTTGGAGTTCTGTCTGCTTCAATTACTTAATGTCCAATTGTTTTCTCATATTTGGGAAGTTTTCTACTATTACTTCTACCCATATTCTTTTTATATCATTTGTATTGACTCCTTCTTTCTCATTGAGTCCTATTAATCTCACGTTGTTCATTTTTGCACCATCTTACAGATGTTCAATTATTTCTTCCTGAAGCCTGGTTGTTTTTAAGAGATCTTTTCTTATCTTTTTACTGGCTATTACTGTGTCTTCAAGATCTGAAACTCTATCTTCACTTTCGTTCATATTGTGTTGCCAGTTTTTGATTGAGATTTTGTTTTATTGTATATCTCTTTGAAACTGTTTCATGTGATCTTTCCTGTATTGATCATTCAAGAATTCTATCATTTTTCTATTCTCTATTTTTTATCAATATCTTCTTTAGAGATATTTATTAAGTCTTTTGTTATAGTTATCCTTTCTTTTTCTACTTCAGAGATTATTTCTGCTCTCATTTCCTCTCTACTTTTCTGCAATTGTTCCTTTACTTCAGATGCTATGAATTTAACAATATTGTTTTTTACTTCAGAGGTTATTTCTGATCTGATTCCCTCTATACTTTTCTGCAGCTGTTTTTGTTGTTATTGTTGTTGTTGTTTGTTTGTTTTGTTTTGTTTTGTTTTAACTTCAAACTCCAGAAATTCAAAGATTTCTTTTTTTACTTCAGAGGTTACCTCTGATCTGATTTCCTCTATATATCTCTACATTTGTTTGTTTACTTTAGATACCACTAATTCAGAGATTTTGGCTGCATGATTCCTATTTTCTTGTATGGTATTGTCTCTCATATTTGTTTCCATTGGGCTCAGAACCTTAGATTGAATTTTGCTCCTTGTCTGTAACATTTTGTATAGCAGTGATCTCTGAACTTTGGTGCAGAACTTTGGTGAAGCTATGCTGTTTGCACCTACTCAAATTTGGGTTTGAATCTACTAAGTTTGATCTTGTCCAGATGTGCCTGTCTGGGTCTGGATGCTGTGCTCAACTTCTTCCTGGTGCAACTTTTGGATGAGAGCCCACTGTGCTCCTCTGGCAAGATGCTCAGCTCCTGGATTAGCTGATAGGGTCTGATCCCCAGCCTCTTTGCAGGGAATTTTGCTGCAGGGTTCCACAGTAGATAATGGATCTGGGCTCTTAGTGAGAAAGAAGCTCCGGCAGTATGAGGGTACAGGCCTAGTGTTCCTGCCTATGCTCCCACCAGTCACAGGCGTGGGCAGGAGCAGAGTTCTGGTGGTGATGCAGAGGTGCGCATAGGCCGAGGGTTCCTACCTACATGCCCACTGATTAGTCAGTGGGTCAGAGCTGCTGTACCTGTCTTAGCACCAGGTGTAGATCTACCAAGTTCAAAGCCATCCAGGTAGGTGTGGCTTGGTTCTGGCTTCTGAGCTCTATTTCTTCCTGTTGCAGCCCTTGGAGGCAAACCTGCTATACCACTTGGGCAAGATGTTCTCCTCCTGGATCAGTTGGGTCTTTCCTGTCTCTTGTCTCTCTGCAGGGAGTTCTGCACGGAGTTTTCACACTGGGCACTCTGGGCCTGGTTGCTGGGTCGAATGAGTTTCTGGCTGTCCCAGGGTGGTCTCACATGCAGAGCCTGGTTGCTGGGTCAAGTGTGTTTCCAGTGGGCCCAGGGAGGTCTCAGTCACGCAGTGGTCCTGGTTTCTGGTCGAATGAGTTTCTGGCAGGCCCAAGGAGGTCCCTAAGAAATATTTACTAGCATCAAAGTTAACACAACAGTAACAATGTAGTATCAATAATTGGTATTACATAAAGTACCATATTTTGCACTGTACTTGGAAGTGGTTATGTGTTTTTCTCACTTTTGGACTGGATCAGCTACAACTGATCTTGGCTTGGCTCTGACTCTTGACTGGGGGACAAGTGATGATGGTCAACTTGTTGCAATGTACTCAGCTCTTCTTGGTGTAGCCTTGGTGGTCTCTCGCATGGTTGCCCCATAATGGGGTAGAAACATGGCCAGGTTAATCTGCTATGAGATGAGAAAAAAAAAACATAACAGGCCTCCAGTTTGGGAATTAACATGTTGTCTCTTGTTTTAGCCAACAGACATGACAATTCCATGTCAACAATGTTTCGAAGGGCTGGGAAACTGCAGGTCCTCCCATTAACAAGTAGAGTCTGTGATTAAAGTTGCAAATGTAGTAGATACAGGAAGTAGGGACAACATACTTCAAGTCTAGTCCTAGATTCTACATCATAAAAGTCCCAGGATAAATGTGACAGTAAATTGTGGAATCCTTGACATCATAAGCTGTGAGAAAATTAGGAACACAGCTATAATGGCATGGATCAAGGTAGGTGTATGATGAGAGGAGGTTGCTATAGTTTAGATCTAGAATGTCCCAAAAATCCTCATGCATTCAGTGATGGAAATTTGGAGAGGTGTTTAGATTATGGAACACATGCTTATTAGTGAACTGACCCACTGATACGGGCATGACTGACTTGCTTTTGGGAAATGGAGCTTGGCTGGAGGTAGGTCACTGAGGGGGTGACCTGGAAGAAAATATCTTCCTCCCAGACTCCTCCCTTCTCTTTCTGCTTCCTGCCCACCAGGATGTGAGCAGCTTTTCTCTGCCAGATGCTTCCACCAGCTCTTCCTGTCAGTCAACTATAGACTGAATCCTCTAAAAACTGTGAGTCAAAATCAACCCTTCCTTCTTTAAGTTATGAATGTAACATACTTTGCCTGTGAAGAGAAAGTGACTATGGCAGAGGGAATCATGGCAAACTTCAAAATTCAGTTCTGATGTGTCCTCTCCTGGGAAAGGTTAGTGTCTTAATTACTTTTCCCATTACTGAGAAATGAGTCACATTACACCCAAATAAAGAAAAGGTTTATTTGGCTTACAGCTTGTAGATGTTTCAAGCCATTATTGGCTGGCTCCAATACAGGGTGACATCTCAGACCAGCACTGCAGAGGAGAAAACAGTTAATAGTGAGCATCTGTCCCATATATCTTTTTCATTATGCAATTAGCACTCACATCCTTAATCCTAGTGTCCTTAATCCTAACATTGCAGCATGAATCAATCCCAACATCATACATTCTAGGTCCAGCAACCTCTTGAAAAGCTATGAGGCTTGTACTATGAACACATGAAGCTTTGGGGGAGGATCTAGACACAAGCCATAGTATTCTGTCCTTGACCTCCAAAAGACTCATGAAGATCCCTTTATGCAAAAATCATTTAGTTCACCTTCTAAGAGTTGCTGAAGTCCTAACAGTTTCAGCACTGCTGAAAATTCCAAGTCCTAAGCCTCTTGTTATTTAAGGCAAACTCTGAGCTGCAAGTCCCTGTACAAATAAAAAGAAAGTTGAACATTTCATCATCCAAAGCTCAAGACAGCCTTCTCCATTCCAAATGTTACACATAGGGAATAGCAAAGAGTACAAACAAAGCAAATCTAAAATCCAGAAGGGCAAACATTCCATTTCACAGCTCCATGAACAGAATTCTTGCAAATCTGTGGCAAGTTGTGAACTCCAAGGGGCCTGGATGACTTCACACTTCCGTCACTGCTGATAGCTATAGCGCCTCCAGCCTCTCTCTTTAGGCCACTTCTGCTCCCTCTTTGAAATGTTTCTCTGATTATCCATCCTCCTGGCTTCCCCAAACTTCCAGAGTTTCCACCAAATCTTTGGGACTTCACACTCACAGCTCTATTTCCTACCTTGTCAGGGATACATCCTGTCCTTTAAGTCCTTCTTCTGAAATCTGGATGAAAGCCTTCTTGACTCTTCAACTGTTGTATTCAGTGTGCACCTAAAATCAGCACAACATGGATGATGGCAAGGCCTGCTGCCAGCTGGAGCAGTAGCCAGTCTTTATTCTCTCTGGGGACTGAGTTTTTTGGAAGCAAATCCAGAGGAACAACTTCCCTAGATGACAGTTATTCTGGAACACAGTTCTCTGGAACTCTCTGCTTAAAGCAAAGTTATTCACTTGCAACTTTAAGGATACAACAGGTCAAGTCATGCTGCTTTGTGTGTGCCTCGGGCCATCTTCTTCATTCTCATTTCTGCTCAGCAATCAAGATGTCTTCTGCTCCATCTTTGTAGTCCCAGCTTTAGTGGAGACTCCTTTCTGGCTAAACTGAAAACAGTAGCCATGCCACTGCCTCAACACTCAAATGCCTTGAAATTTCTTCTGCAAGATTAATCAGTCTGATGCCTTTAATCTTAGTTTCAGACAATGTCTCTGGACTCAAGAAAATGCAGGAAAACTTTCTGCCAAGGCATAACACACGTCACCCGGACTGCAACAGTCAATGTGATCCTTTTTCACAGTAGAAGCCTGGTCTTTACTAGCAGGACTTCTGTTAGCCTTCTGCTGCTCTGAGTTGTGGGCAGAATCTCCCATCAAGTACAGTTTAAGGTATTCTAGGTCAACTTTTTCAGGTGGCATCTCTGAACCTTTTCAAACTCTTCCACAAGCCAGTCTCAAAAGTTTTTGAATCAGATGGTCAGGTATAGCCACAGTAATTGACTCCCTTTCTCTAGTACCAAATTCTTAGTTACCTTTGTCATTGCTAATACTAAATACCCAATACCCAAGTTTAAAGGGGGAAAGGTTTATTTAACTCATAGTCTGTAGAGGTTTTTCAGTCCATCATCAGCTGGCTCCATGCCAGACAGGCACTGTAAAGCAGGAACAGTTCCTAGTGAGAGAAGATGGCAATGCAATGAAGGATAACCATGGCTCTTCCTGTCCCTTATATCTCATCCAGGCTACTTAGCATGAGTAGTACTCGTGCCCTTAATCCTAGTACCCTTAATCCTAGAATTGCGCCACAAACCAATCCCAGCATCACACTCTGGATGCAGCCACCTCTGAAAAAAGTCCCATGTATGATCTCATAAGGTTTGGAGAGACATCTAAATACAACCATAACAGTTGGTAAGATTTTAATGCATTGAAGAGAAAAGGCAAAGCCAAGAACCACAAGCTGCTTAACTGAAATTCTAAGACTCTCAAATGTGTGGGGCCTGGGAATGTAGGGCCTGAAGTGTCTCCCTGGAGGGCCTCCGGTACATCCAGATGTGCTTTCCAGGTACCTCTCTCACTGAGAAGCATTGCTCTGACATCTCCATTCACGGAAGAACCAGAGAAATGGAATTAACATAATTTTAATACCAAAATTTATGGCAGGCTAGAGACACATATTAGGGGCGAGTTTTATTTGTCTTTATTGACACATTCTTTAAATTATTAAAGTCGAATGCTTTAACTCTTGTGAGAACTGGATATTAAGATGGGCTTTCAATAAAAGCTTGAAGTTGGTCAATTTCACTTGGTATGATAGATGACTTTCTTTGACTGTCTATACTCCAGCCATTGTCTCATAGAAGATTGAACTCACAAGAGAGAAATGTGAGTAACGTAGTTAAGAATGCCCAACATGAATTTATTTTCTCACTTTCTTTCCCCTTAACATGTCACCCAACCCAGCAGACTCTCCTGTGGGGAAGTACTCACTGTGGAGTCAGACACTATCAACACACACTGTCTGGAATGGAGGCAGCCATCTTGTATCCAGGAAGGAACAGTGGAAACACCGAACCACAGTGCTAGCAGTCACCAAGGGAAATCATGAAATTTGCTCATGAGCTAAATCAAGAATAAATAAATAAAGGGTTGAGTGAATAGTTTGAATTTAATTTAGCTTGTGTGCAAAGCCCAGGCCTGCATTCTTCACATGGATGAATTCCTAACTCAATCTTCTCTGCTCCAGTAGTCCATGAAATACAGCCTACATAGAAAGCAAAGCCTAGTAAAAGAAAAAGTGAGAGACAGAGACAGGGAGAGAGAGACAGAGATAGAGAACAAACAGCAAGACTTCCAGATTCGGTTGGAGTGCGGAGTGGCTATGTATGGATTGTGTCTAGACCTCCTCACCCCCAAAGCCTCATGTGGCCATAGGTGGGGCTTTTTCAGAGGTAACTGGATCCATACCAGGTGAATCTGGAATTGATTCCTAGTGCAATGCTAGGACCAAGAGCACTAGGATTAAGGATGTGCATGCTGGCTACCCTAAGAGTGGATAGCCTGGATACGATATAAGGGACAGAAACAACCCTACTTGTCCTTTCTACATTATTATCTTCTCCCACCGTGCCCCGTTTTGCCTCTGCAATGCCTGTCCAGTGTGCCACTCAGGCTTGGAGTCAGAAGACGATGGACTTTGTAGCTCTGCAAACTTTGAGCTAAGTAAGCCTTTCTCCCTTTAATGTTTACCATCAGGTGTTTTGTCCCAGCAAGGAGAAAAAAGTAACTATGCCAGGCTGTTTACCTGCATTAACACTGACAATGAATATGTAATTAAGCATCAGTTTTATGAAGATAACACTAAAGTGTTTCTGCCTCGATCTATTGAACATAGGCTGCACTGTAAAGAAACAAGGATGCGAAGGCAGACACGAGATCAGATTCATGTTCAAGCATAGCATTTATTCATGAACACATTTATGCGGAGCCCACCCTCTGGTTCAGGCACACTGCTGGGCACCAACAATACCATTGTGAATGTCACAAGCCAGTGAGAAGAAGGAGCTTAAAGAGCCTATTATAAATGATTGTGATAGTTATAAATAAAAGGTCTAAGTAAACTGTCAGGTCAGAAACCAATCCCCAAGAAAATGATATTTCAGTCTATGACTTTAGCTGATATCTAATTTGAGACCATTGTTTGATATATAAAGAAGAGGTGCCTTAAAGTGTGCATAACAGTTTAGTAGAAGGTTCTGAGCAGAAACATGTAATGTTACAATTTGTTTAGAATTTACTCACACTTCGAGTTAAGTCTCCCTTCTATTTGAAGCTGCCTTACCTAGCTCAAATGCCTGTCTTGTATTTCTCATTTGGCCTTGTTTTCCAAATATAATAAGTTTAGTTTTGACTTTAAATTCCATTTGGACCCTAGTGGACAAGGTGAAGTCATGAGCAAGAAATACCTTTTTTTTTCCACCCTAGTTTTTCTATGAGCTCTGAAATGTCTTCAATCATCATTATGTGAGAAATGCTCTATTGCAGAAAATTAGTGAGATATTTTAGTTCAAATCTCATCAAAATAGGGTGAGGTTGGAAAAATGTATCACTGAAGGGCAACACAGAAGCCCAGGTTTCTATGTGCTACACTCTTGCTGGGCCAGTAAAGTTTCATTTGCACTACTATAAGAGTCTCCACCTTTCTGGTGGGTCTGACATTTAGTCTGGTCCAGGGAGACTTGGAAGTGTGAGACTCCAACTTCTGTGTTAGCGAATGACACTCGTGAATTACAGAGCAGGGCTCTGACCTTACCTGGCCACCTTTAGGTACAGCAAAGACCCTGCCCTAAGTCATGAGGGGCCCTGGACATCTCAGGAAGGCCTTTGATCTCAGACCTCCAGCAAGCTAAACATTTAAATAAGGTATGAAATGATCGCATTTATTTACCAGATTACTCTTTCTGTGCTCAAATCCTTGTCTTGGGGTCAGCTTCTAGGGCCACATAGCTTCAAGCAAGATCCTGAGGAGCTAAGTCTAGAGGAGCCGATTCCAGGAAGCACTGAGACCAGTGTGAAGAACTGGAATTAGGAAGGAAAGGAGAGGTGTCACTAGGGGTGAGTGTTACAGAGCGGGTTATGACCACATGCAACTAAGCCACAGGGGACATCGACAAGACCAGGTAGAGTATATGCCAATCACTTACCAAAGGTCAAGGGTGCTCCAGGGAGAGCTAGCCCCTTAGCACATCCTGTTTCCCTGTGGCACACACAGCAGCCTTGGAAGCCTGAGAAAGCACTCTGGCAGGAGTTTGGTACTTGCTGGAACAAGCCTTTGGCAGGTATAAGAACAAGGGCCAAGGAGCTGTGGCAGTAGACTGATACGTTCATTACATTCATAATAATTAAGCTACAAGTATGTCTTAAGGCGGCTGCTCTCTGGTGAGGAACAATGCAAGGGTGATCCGTAGCAGCAACAGTGGGGATGGGAAAACAGAGAAATATTAGAAATGAGTCAATAAGACTGCAACCGATGAGGAAGAGGCAAAGGAGGTAAAGGAGGTAGAAGAGAAGAAGGATGAGATAGTGTTGAAAATATTCTGCAGCACCACCTAGGTCTCTAGCCTGAAGGTTCAAGGCTCAGGAAGCGCAGCACACCCACCCCCTCTTTATTATGCTGCATATGTTAACTTTCAGGCATGGTATCACTGAGGTGTCTGTCAGGATCACAAGCTGGGTTTCCTGGAAAGGTGGCTCTTAGATGGACATTAGCACACAGGACATTTATCAAGGTGTGTCCATGGCATCAGCTCAGGATGAAGGGAAGGAGAGAAGCCAGATTAAGCAGAGGAAAAAGGTGGGCACAATGTAGTCTACCAGCCAGCCTTATGAGGAGTCCTGAGCATGGACTCACCCTCAGGGTACTCTATGGTCAACTATCCCCAGCTGAGTGGGAAGGTCAGGCATGGAAACCCTGTATTATTATTCTTACATTAGAGAGTGTACGCTCCAGGAGAGGGACATGGGATTTGATGAGGGACTTTCTTCAACCCAGACAGTCCCTGAAGAGGGATAATAGCTTCACAGTTGTGAACACCCAAGTTACTGGAGTAAAAGGTACTTTCTTCCTCAACAGACCAGCATAGAACCCACTATAGGCAGTATTCTAATCACAGGTGCCCAGTTTTTATCCAGTAGGTCTCACGCACTGAGGAAAATTCTGGCCTAGCAACATGCTTGAGGAGAACAAAAGAAGTCAATAAGTAGCTTGAATACATGGTGTAGAACAAATATCTCCTTCTGAAACACTCTAGATAAGATTACTCTTTGGTAGATAGTGGTAATTTTCTTTCCTTAGAAAAGATGAAAATAAAGTCATCATAACACTATACAGCAGATTATCTGTTGACAATAAAATGTACAGAAATGTAACTTAATTGCCTTATTTCAAAAGTGGATAAGAAAAATAAAAATGTTATGAAAAAACATAAACATAGGCAGTGGGAATCATGTTTCCTTCTTAGTGTAGATAGAATCATAGCAAAAGAAATTACTTCATATTTACACAAACCTCCTTTTGATATT
>PVJA010037543.1:0-20287 GCA_004027025.1 Myocastor coypus | reverse complement strand
TAAAAGATCCTTTCTTACTCTTTCACTGGCTGCAACTGTGTCTTCAAGGTTGGAAACTCTATCTTCATTTTCGTTCATTCGGCTCTGCCAACTTGTGATCGAGGTTTTATTTTCTTGTATATCTCTTTGAAACTGTTTCATGCGATCTATGTCTTTCCTATATTGCTCCGTCAGGGAGTCCATCATTTTTCTATTCTCTGCTAATTTTTTATCGATGTCTTCTTTAATAGTATTGAAGTCTGTCATTATGGTTTTCCTTTCTCTCTCTAATACAGAGATTATTTCTGTTCTGTTCTCCTTTCTACTTTTGTGTAGTTGTTCCCCTACTTGGGATGCTATTGATTTAGGCATGTGTTTGTCAACTTTGGATATTATTTCTGCTCTGATGTCCTCTATACGTTTCTCCAACCGTTTTTCCACTTCATGTATTTCTTTTTTCACTTCATATGTTATCTCTTATCTCAGTTGCTCTATAAGTTTCTGCACTTGTGTGTCTGCCTCAGATGTTACCAATTCAGAGGTTTCATCGGTATTGGTTCCTATTTTCTTCCATGATAGTGTCTTCTGTATTTGCTTTGGGTGGGCACGGGCCCTGAGATTGCATCCTACTCCTTATTGTTATCATTTTGTATGGAAGTGGCCTCTGCAGTTTGGTGGCGTTATGCTGTGTCTATTGGCGTTTGGTCTGGAGACTCCAAGCTGGTTCCTCTACAGAGGTTCCTGACTCTGTGCTGGAGCTCTGGCTGCTAGCTTCTGTGCATCCTGGCAGTTGTGGTCTGTAGGTGGAGGTGGAGCTTTGCGATTGAGTAGTCCTGGTAGGCTCCTGGACCAGATCGGTTGCCAGACAAGATGTTTGATGGGTTCGGTGCTGGAGGTTGGACTGGAGGTGTTCAAAAAAAAAAAAAAAAAGGGGGGGGGGAGCGAGGGAGGGGAAGGCGGGCCAAGGATCCTGACCCAGCTGGCGCGCGAGCTCGGCTACTGGCTGGGACTAGGTCGGGACTGGAACAGGAAGTTAGTTGCAGGAGCGCAGAGGCGGGGCAGATGGGCTCAGGTAGCTTACCCGCGGCGTGCGGCCTGTGCTACCGGCTGGGCTGCTATGCAATATAGAACATTATTTTCAGTCAACACAAATCTTTACTTTCTTATTTCATATGTTTATTTTTTACTTCAGATGTTATTTCTGATCTGAGCTGCTCTACACATTTCTGCACTTGTCTGTCTACCTCAGATGCCACCAATTCAGAGGTTTTGGCTGAATGATTCCCGTTTTCTTCCATGGTAGTGTCTCCTGTATTTATTTTGGGTGGATTCGGGACCTGAGATTGGATCTTGCTTCTTTATCATTTTTTATAGCAGTGATCTCTGCACTTTGGTGAAGTTATGCAGTTAGTGCCTGGCCATCACGCGGCCCAGTCGGGATGGCAGATGAAATCATAGCTGCAGCTGGGGGATGGACGTGTGCTGGGAGAGTCTTTACCTGGCAGCTGTGTAGCCCTGGTGGCTGCATAGGCCGCTAGGGATGGTGGATGGAGTCGCTGCTGGAGTTTGCAGGATTTATGCTGGCTGGACGCTGGCTGGAGTGTCTTTCTAAATCTTTACATTTTTTAAGCTGTTTTTCTAAGGCAGTTTGTCACAGGTGTAGCTGGCTATCACTATCCTATGTAGAATATTATGAGTGCAATTTTTCTTGAAAAAGCAAATATATATAATGCAAAAAGTATGTCTTCCCTTATATACTCAGTCTCACACACTTGAATCATTGCTTAAAAAGGTGATTTTTATTTTATTGAAACATTTCATAATATTAGTTCATTCCATTTCAGTAGTACATATCTTGCGTGTGTGTGTGCATGCACACATGTGTGTGTGTGTGTGAAAGTTATAACTGTTCCAGACAGTGCAGCACTACTACCTAGAGAAAATTAGCTATTTTTCAACTTTCTTTGACCAAAGATATATCAGAAATAGTCGGAAAATCTAGAACAATTATGTTTACTAAAATAGGAATATTAGTTTAAAGACTACTTTTAATAACTGAAAATTTTAGGGAAAATAATTTAGCAAACTGCATTTTCAAATATAGTTCTTATGAATGTTAATACAGATTACAGTTGAATACAAATTATCATGTAGCTCTCACATGAAATGGTCAGAGAAAGAGACTTTGGGGACAGGATACAGAGCCACGCACCAAACACAGCATAAATGAGGAACGATATTTGTGGTTCCCTGCTTATAAATGCTGCAGTCTGTAGTTGCCTTGCTGCATAGCAGGGTGGCCTTGCAGAGGGGCATGTCAAAGAGGCAGGGCTCTTGGTCTGATAGACAGGAAGCAGAGAGAGATTGAAGGAGGGGGTAAGATACATGCTTCCAGGCTATACACCTCCCCGCAAATTCCTACTGGGCTTCAACTCCCAGCGTCCCCTTGAGCTATAAATGCATAACTGAGCAAATCCACTGATAATGTTACGTCCCCACTGCTTAGTCATATTCCCCCAGCCCAACTAATGGTTACAAAGGGCTTTGGGAGGCCTCTGAGATAGAAACTGTTACAGTGCTTAAGGGTATAATCCCAAAGACCTCCAACTGCATCTTTCTTTCTGTGTTTCTACCACTGCCCTAGAATCCTATCAACTGTGAAAGAATTCTTCAGTAAATCAGCTTCAGGGAAACATGAGAGATTCAAAGCATAAAAATACATTAACAGTCTTCTAAAATATGTCATTGAATGGATTAGTATCACCAAAAATAAAAATACTTTGCACTTTGTAAAACACACAAACATTTTTCATGTAGTTTGTATATTGTATAACTCATTTATTTTATATGACAACTCAATATTATAAAAATAGTTTAAAACTTCTATAATGGCTATTAACTGTTAATTGTCTTCCCTCTTCCAATTTCTAGACGTTCTTTCCTCAGGAAAATATTTTTTCTATTTTTTTTTAAATTTAAGGTAACTAATTAAGATCATTTATCAATATTAAAAATAATATTGATATTGTTTTAAACTACAAATGCTTTGACTTTATTATTATCTTTTTGAGACAGGGTCTTGCTGTACAGTTCAGGCTGGCCTTGAGCCCAGTTTTGTAGCCCAGGCTGGTCTAGAACTCTCACCGATCCTCCTGCCTCAGCCTCCTGAGTGCTGGGATTACAGGCATGCGCCACCATGCCCGGCTTCAAACTTTATTATAAATTCTCATTTTCTGCTTCAGGATCCAATATAGTTTGGCATTTTTCTAATGATAGTGTATGGAATAATGCTTACTTTCTAGTTTTCTTTCTATTGTGTGTGTGTGTGTGTGTGTGTGTGTGTGTGTGTGCACGTGTGCATGTGTGCAGCATTTCACTATGCAAATCAGACTCATATGCAAATTTCAAACTTCCTAGCCCTGGGATGACAGACCTATACCACCATGTCCAGACTCGGTTGCCAGCTCAGCGTTCCAAGGGGCAGGGCCAGCACAGCATGCGGTGGGGGCATTGAATCCCAGTCCCTACACTTTCCTAAAGAGATGCTCAATATGCTGAGCGATCTCCTCAGGCTTTTGTTTCATTTTGTTCTTTTGCTTTCTTACTTCCTTTCTACCCCCAAATTGTCTGTGTATTAATCCCAGTAGATATAAAAAACCTTGTCTTCAACGATAAGCAGATTTTGAAAAGAGACAAAAAATGCTTGGACACAGAGATGGGGATTGGCATTGATTTTCAAGTTAAATATATGAATCTTTCCATCGAGACTGCTAATGGCTATAGTCAGAAAAAGACACAGGGGAGAGGAAAGGAGGCAAAGTCCAGCTGGCTTGGAAGACGTAGAAGAAAGTCAAAGTGTCAAGGAATTCAGGCATCACCTGCAAGATACTAAGAAAGTAGATTTTATCCTAAATGATTCAGAAAAGAACAAAACCCTAACAATAATTTCTTCTAGCCAAGTAAGACCAGCTGGCATATTAAACTTGTAACTCACAGAAAAGTATTATGATAAATTTGTGTTGAGAAATTATATTTATTGTGCTGGGAATCAACTCAGTACTTGAGTCTATATTCAGCATGTGTAAGGACCTGCGATACACACACACAAACACACACACACACACACACAAGCACATACATTAATTTGTTATGGTAGTAATGGAAATTTAATAATTTCATTCAATGTTTTGTGTTGCAATGACACTGATATTTTGCAACAGTGCAAGTTAGTTACTTAGGATTTTTTTGTTCACTTATTCATGATAAATTTGGAACACCACAAAAACTGATATACTCTTCTTTTTGTAGAAGTCAGAGTATTGTATGGTATCAGAATGCATTATATATGATAATGAACTCAAGCACATGTATAGCTGATGTCCACTAGAATCACACCTTGTAAATTTATTATTTTTCTCTTCTAACATATTTTATAATTTTTTACTGATGATTTTTTTCATCTCTTATTCTTTCTATATTTTGGGAGATTTTCTGTTCAAAAGCAGTTTTTTTTTTCTTTTCTTTTCTTTTTTATTTTTTATCATTGTGTTCTGATGCTTGTTTAATTCTTTGAGTTATACTCTCATTTCTGCATCATTGATTAGTCAAGATGTTTCAGTGTTGGCCAGGGGAGATTTTCCATTCACCTCCTTATGCCCTTTTGCCATCTCATGAACTGTTTCTCCTACTGCGCCAGTTCTGCAACAAATAAATTCTACAAACGTTTCTCACTTTTTCTTGTGCGGCATAATAAAGATCTGTGCACATGGTGTGATTCTTGCTCTTGGAGTGCTATAAATGGATTTTTAACTGCCAAAGAGCAATATTGACTTTCAGTGATACTTTATATGATTGAAGCCCAGAATGAATTTCAACTAGAGGAACAATTTACATAATAGCTTATTAGAATCACATCAGTTTTTTCCTGGTTTTGTCGCTGGACAACCTCATAACATTTTTTTTTTCTGTATTTAGGGCAGGGCCTACAGGGTGTTGTGTTCATGGTCTCAATACATAGCTCAGACTCATAGTGAATCTCCTGTTTGCAGCCTCCTAAGTGCTGGTATCATAGGCAGGCACCACCATGCCCAGTCTCAATCACCTTTTTAGCACTCATTGGCATGGCAGTCCAGAGCTCAATCCTGGCCATTGCACTCTGCCTCAGCTTTGGTCTGCTGAGCTACCAGACTGGCCTCACAACTTAGTGACTTTGAAAGTTTAACCAGAAATAATAGTTTTGATTGACAGCATGTAAAATGATCTTCACATAATAAAAATAATACCTAAATCTAGTCATTATCAGTCAGTAATAATTATGTTTTGATGTGAGAAGCAAACATGGAAATTATCAATGTAAGAAGGGTACAATGAAGCAAAATTGGATATCAGAAATTATCATAAATCACATTAATATCATGTTGCTCTTTTCTTTCTTTCTTTCTTTCTTTCTTTTTTTATGGCCAGGTCAACCTGCCCTTTGGTGGGGCTGGCACAGCATGTGGTGCCAGGGAGTGAACTGCTGTCCCTGTAGTTGCCTAAGCTTTCCTAAGCAGGCACTTTAGACCACTGAACAATTTCACCTGCCCCTCATGTTGCTTTTGACAAACTTAAATGCTGAACAAACTACCAAACTACTTCATGGTTTTCCCTCAAAGCTGCCATGGAGGTGCTTGTATCTTCTATTAGTGATTTGTTATGGAGCTATTGCAACTATATCACTTAATCAAAACTGCTGCTGGTGGGAGTTTAGGATTCTAGATCCTAAAATGTAACTTGAACTGAAGAGCAGGCTTTGATAGCCTAGTAAAGAGTGAAAAGTCTTAACAAAGATGAAAGTATTAAGTATATTTTCAATATTTAAAACATAATTTAAATACTTTACTTAAAATAAAACTGTTTTAATTTGAAAATAATGTACCTGCCCAGCATCCTAGAGGCTAGCATGAGCGTGTAGGCAGAGACAGTCTCCACCTGCCCACGTCCACTGGATGCTTCCTCCCCTGGAGTCCAGTGAAAGGTGCTTGTAGGTATTTTTGCAGACCCCAGGCTAAGCAGCTCCTGTGGAAGCCTGCAGCAAAATTCCCTGCAGAGAAGCTAGGTTCAGACCTTCATAGTTAATCCAGGAAGTGAACATCTTACTAAAGGAGCACAGTGGATTCACTTCCACAAGTAGCAGCAAGAAGAAACATAGCATAGTATCCGGATCCAACCAGCACATCTGGACAAGTTCCAACTTGGTTGATCTGGACCTGAATTTCAGTAAGTGCTAACCACATAAATGCACCAGAGCTCTACACCAAGGGGAAAAGGATAGTGCTATACAAAATGACAAACACAAGGAGCAAGATACAACCTCAGGCCCCGATCTCACCCAGAATAGATGCAGGAGACACTAACTTAGAACAAACTGGGAATCATACAACTGAAGTCTCTGAATTAATAGCATCTGAAGTAAAGAAACAAATGTACACAAGTATAGAGGAACTCAGATCAGAAATAACCTCTGAAGTAAAAAAAGAAAAAAGAAATCACTGAATTATTAATATCTGAAATAAAAAACAACCTCCAAAAAGTATAGAAGAAATGAGATCAGCAGTAATATCTGAAGTAAAAAAAGACATCTCTGAATTAACAGATTCTGAAGTAAAGGAACAAGTATATAAAGGTAGAGAAGAAATCAGATCAGAAATAATCTCTGAAGGAAAAATATAATGACTATAATGAAAGTATTAATAAATGATTCTAAAGAAGACATTGATAGCAATTAGAGGGGAAAAGAAAAATGATGTGATCCTTGAACAAGCACTATATGAAAGAAATAGATCACTTGAAGCTGTTTCAAAGAGATATACAGGACAATAAAATCTCAATCACAAGTGGCAACACTGTAAGAATGAAAGTTAAGATAGAGTTTCAGATCTTGAATACGCAATCATGGCTAGTGAAAAGGTAAGAAAGGATCTCTTAAAAACAGTCAGGATTCCAGATGAAATATTTCAGCATCTGCAAAATGATGCAAAGATGAACAATGTGAGAATAATAGGCATCAAAAAGAAAGGGGTCAATACAAGTGATATAAAAAGTATGGGCAGAAGTAACAGCAGAAAATTTTCCAAATATGAGAAAACAGTATGACATTCAGTAACTGAGACACACAGAACTCCAAATAACACGAACCCAGCTGAAAACACAACCAAACATATAATAGTCAAGATTCCAGAAATCCAGCAAAAGAATAATATACTAGAAGACACCAGAAAAAGAAACAGATTACATTTAAAGGAAACCCAATCAGAATAATGGAAGATTTCTCTTCACAATCCATGAAGTCAAGAAGAGCATGGAACAGAGTGCTTCAAGTCCTCCATGAAAATGAATTCCAGCCCAGACTGATATAACTGCAAAACTGTATTTCAAGTTTGATGGATAAGTGAAATACTTCCACAACAAAGAACAAGTAAACAAATTTGCAATGATAAAGCCAAGCCTACACAGACTACTAGAAGATATTTCGAAGAGTGACCAAAAATGACCCAAACAACAGGAACGAGAGCAGAATGAACCAACCAAATAGGGCAAGAAGTTAAATAAAATAGTATGGAAAAAACATGTCAAATATAAGTCAATACATTTGAATTACAACTATCAATATAAATGGACTTAACTTTCCAGTAAAAAGAAATAGACTTGCACAGGTGATTGGGAAGCAAAATCCAACAATATGCTGTAGACAAGAAACACACCTAACTCATGAAGAAATTCATGAGCTGAAAATCAAAGGATAGAAAACAATACTACATACACCAGCAACTCAGAAAAAAAGCTAGAGTAGCAATCCTGTTTGCAGATTGTCTGAACTTCAAGCCAAGATTGATCAAATGAAATAAAGATGGTCATCACATACTGGTCAGGGGAAAAATTCAAGATGAAGAGGTAACACACTTAAATATATATGCACCCAACGTGGGAGCACCGAGCTATATAAGAGAAATCTAGTGGAACTGAAAAATCTAATATCCAATACCAGAATCTTAACAGGAGACATTAACATCCCATTATCCCAAAAAGATACATCAAGCAGACACACATTTAGCAAGGAAAAAATAGGAAAACAGAAGCAGAAATTGGAGCAAGTGGACATAGTGGACATATACAGAATGTTTCACACAAACAAAAAACACATTGTTTCCAGCTGCATATGGAACATTTTCTAAAATAGACCACATACTAGTCATTACATCATGCTTAAGTATATGCAAGAAAATTGAAATTATTCCATGAATATTATCTAACCACAGTACAACGAAACTGGAAATAAATGACAAAAGAAACCACACACAGAAAAAAAAAAAAAAAAAAAAAAAAAAAAAAAAAAAAAAAAAAAAAAAAAAAAAAAAAAAAAAAAAAAAAAAAAAAAAAAAAAAAAAAAAAAAAAAAAAAAAAAAAAAAAAAAAAAAAAAAAAAAAAAAAAAAAAAAAAAAAAACAGAAAAACATGGAAATTAAACAACACTGTTCTCAATAACCAGTGAGTTAGAGAGGAAATTACATAAAAAAAATTAAAAAAAAAATCTGCACCTTAATGAAAATGCAAACACAACCTACCAGAACTTATGGGATGCAGTCAGAGAAGTTCTTAGAGGGAAATGTACAGCTCTGGATTCACGCATTAAGAGAACAGAGCAGGAAGAGATAAATACCCTAATGCTTCACCTAGATCATCTGGAAAAGGTAGAGCAAATCAAAACCAAATCCCAAAGATGGGAGGAAATTATGAGGATTAGAGCTGAATTTAATTCAACCAAGATGAAGAAAACAACACAAAGAATTAATGAATCAAAAAGCTGGTTCTTTGAAAAATTAAACAAAATTTATAAAATCAAAAAGAGGAAAGAAAAGACTCAAATTCAATCAATAAGAAATGAACAGCATGACATTACCACAGACCCAGTGGAGATTTAGGAGATCATACATGACTACTTTGAGAATCTTTACTCTCACAGAATTGCAGACATAGCTAAAACAGACTGATTCCTAGAAAGGGACACTTTACCAAAACCGAATAAAGAAAATATAAGAACTCTCAATAACCCAGTAACAACCAATGAAACACAAAATGCAATAAAAACCCTATAGATAAAGAAAATCCAGGTCCTGATGGATTCACAACTGAATTCCTTAAGAAATTTACAAAATATATAAACCCAATACTCCTCAAACTCTTCATTAAAATAAAAAAGGAAACAATCATACCAAAAGCATTCCTGGAGGCAAGTATTATACTGATGCAAAGACCAGAGAAATATTCAACTAAAAAACAGAATTAGCTGCAAGTCTCATGAACATACATGCAAAATTCCTGAATAAAATCCTAACAAATAGAATACAGCAAATCATTAAAAATATTATTCTACATGAACAAGGAGGATTCATCTCAGTAATGCAAGGATGGTTTAACATAAATTTAATACACTATATCAATAGAGCCAAAACCCAAAACCACATGGTCATCTCAGATGATGCAGAAAAGGCTTTTGACAAAATCCAACAGTCATTCATGCACAAAGTTATACAGAAAATTGGAACACATGGCCTCTACCTCAGTTTCATAAAAACCATCTATGACAATGCAACAGCTAGCATAATTCTGAGTGTGGAAAAACAAAGTTTTTTTACTCTCAGATCTGGCACAAGACAAGGTTATCCTCTATCACCACTCTTATTCAATGGAGTTCTCAAAGCATTAGATATAGCCTTTAGACCAGAAAGATGTAACAATAGGTAAAGAAGTTAAACTATCATCATTTGAAGATGACATGATATTCTACTTGAAAGACCCAAAAAATGCTACCAAGAAGCTACTAGAATTAATATGAAAGTTAAGTAGCATAACAGCCTACAAAGTCAACACTCATAAATCAATAGCATTCCTCTACAAAGACAACAAACACACTGAAATAGAAATTAGAGAAACAATACCTTTTTACAGTAGCACTGAAGAAAATGAAATACTTGGGAATTAACCTAACTAAAGAAGTAAACCATTAATTCAATGAAATCTACAGCACTTTGAAAAAAGAGATCCTAGAGAATTTCAGAAAAAGGAAATATATTCTCTTCTTCTGGATAGGAAGGACCAACATTGAGAAGATGGCCATACTTTCTAAATTGTTATACAGACTTAATGCAATCCTACCAAAATACCTTCAACATACTACACAATCCTCGAGAAATCATTCTTGAAATTTGTTTGAAACCAGAAAAGACCTAGAATAGCAAAGACAACTTTGGACAACAAAGATAAAACAGGAAGTATTACAATTCCTGACCTAAAGTTATCTTACAAAGCTACTGTGATAGAATCAGCATGGTATTGGCAAAAAAAAGAAAAAAAAAAAAAAGACCTGAGGATCAATGCAATAAATTAGAAGATGCAGAAGCAAACATGAACACAGTCTACCACCTTATCTTCAACAAAGAGGCTAACATATTTACTAGAAGAAAGATAGCCTGTTTAACAAATAATGCTGGAAAAACTGGGTCTCTGCATTCTGAAAACTAAAACTTGACCTCAGTCTATCAAAATGTCTTAAACTAAAGCCCAAAAGGATTAAAGAACTAAATATTAAAAAAACAAATATTAAATCTCCTTGAAGAGAAAATGGGAGAAAACCTTGAAGATATCAGGCTAGACAAACAGTTATTGGACAAAAATCAAACTGCACTTTTAGCACTTTAAAGAATCAACAACTGGGACCTCTTCTTGCTGAGTTTTTGCCCATCAAAAGAAGTTACCAACAGAGTAAAACCAACAGAGTGAAAAGTCAACCCATAAATTTCTTTTTTTAATAAAAATATTTATTCATTTATTTTTTTTGTTTCAGAACCTTTGTTTGTTTATTCACTCATTTTCATGGCCGGCTCAGCCCACCCCGAGAGCAGGGCTGGCGCAGCATGTGGGGCTGGGGATCGAACCGAGGTCCCTGAAGCCACCCAAGCCTTCCCAAGCAGGTGCTTTGGACCACTGAGCCATCCCGCCAGGCCCCTAGAGAAGTTTTTTTTTTTTTTTTTTTTTTTTTTTTTTTTTTTTTTTTTTTTTTTTTTTTTTATGGCCTACCCTTGGGGTGGGGCTGGTGTAGCATGCAGTGTCAGGGATGGAACCACAGTCCCTGCAGTTGCCTAAGCTTTCCTAAGCAGGCATTTTAGACCACTGAACCATCTTGCCAGCCCTCAACCCATAAATTTCAAAAAATTTTAGGTATTCAAACAAAGGTCTTCCATATAGAATTTATAAAGAACTGAAAAACCACAGGGTGTCAAGTTCTAGGTACCAGTCTAGAAATGGGCATCTGAGATGCATACACACTTTTCAGAGAAAGAAATTCAACAAGACTATATATACATGAAGAAGCACTCCACATTGGTAGCCATTCATGAACTACAAATGAAAAGAACACTGAAATACCATCTCACCCCAGAGAATGGCTATCATAAAGAAATCAATCAACAATAAATGTTCGAGAGACTGTTGGTAAAAAAAAACACTTCTCCACTGCTGGCGGGAATGCAGACTGGTGCAACCATTATGGAAAGCAGTGTGGACATTCCTTAAAAAAATAGAACTGGAAATCCCATTCAATCCAGCTATCTCCCTATTGGTAATTTTATCAAAACTCAAAACATGATATCATAGAGATGTTTGTGCACCTATGTTTATAGTAGCCCAATTTGTGATAGCCAAATCTTAGAAACAAACAAAATGCCCATCAACTGAAAAATGGTTGAAAAAGATGTGGTATTTTTATACAATGGAATATTACTCAGCTATAAAGAATGGTAATGTAGAAGACTTCATACATAAGTGGGTGTAGCTTGAAGCTATACTCGTAAGTGAAATAAACCAAGCCTACATGTGTAAATATCATGTAGTTTCCCTAGTGAGAACTAAAAAGAAGAATTAAAAATGGAAAGACACAGAATAAGTGAATCGAAATCAAGAACCTAAGGGTTAAACAATGAGAGTGTAAGCAGAAACGATGGGAACATGGCAGGAGCAAAATCATGCACTTATATACACAGGATGTTTTAGACAATGGTCCTAAGAAACTCCAAAAGGCTTTTCACAATTTGGGTAGGGATATGTAACACTAAAACCATGCTTGGAATGCCTGTCTTTCTGGTCTTTTAGATATGTGCTGCTTCTAATATAATTTCAGTTATTGCTATAATCTCTCAAGTAAATGGTTGTTTTAGAAGAAAACAAAAACAGAGTATAAAATGAGAGTAAATGATTAGAAAAAATGTCATAGGATTGACTGGCTACAATTTTGTATATGCTTAAATTTCTAAATTTCTGTGTAAAAACGTGTAACTGCTTTTATCACATTCTACAGAGATTTATTAGAAAGTCAATGATTGTTGGAAAATACTGATTCCAAGTAAGTTTAAGATGCTTGACATTCAGACAGACAGTGATGTTAAGTTCAAATACCCGTTATAAAACAGTGGTATCACTAAGCTTCTCTTCTGGAGGGTGAAGAATGAAAATTTACAAATAAAAAATTAGAGAAAAAGAAGGCTACAAGGATAGCTATTATTTTGGTCCTAGTCCCTCAAGGTCATTAAGAACTCAGGACATAAGAAAAACTTTGCTGTAACATCCAATAAGTCAGTGGTGTCCCAATTTTTCTGTTCAAAGAGATTATGGGACCACGGTGGAAAAGGATTGACAAGGTAGAGTGTGCCTAAGGAGTTACCTAGAGAGAAAACATCCAGGCTTTTACAGAGCAAACTGGTCAAGCCATGGCTGTGACTCATCCAGATGGCTGACACTGACAACAGTTCTATAAAGTGTTGTACATGGTTGCAAGATAAATCCTGCTGGGATTTGACTGACCTTGGGAGAAACAACAGTTACATATTTTGTTACACAAGTCTTGCTTTAACTTGCCCTTAACCACCCAGCAGAAATGTTTAACCATGATGCATTAGAAATAAAGCTACATTAGTATTCTGAGCTGCAAAATGCTTAAGTCAACAGCTTCTGACATTGTCATCTTCCAATAACCCATGGCAACTATGGAATATTGAACTATGTATACAATTACTTTTTTTTTTTTTTGCAGGACTGGGATTCAAACTCATGACCTTACAATTGCCAGGCAGGCACTTGTGCCACAGAGCTATCTCCCCAGCTGTACAATTACATTCTTAGTTCAATGAGAAGAAATTTTTTGTACCAATAATGATTAGAATAATTATCATGTCTACATCCTGTGCTCTCAATACTATGTGGACAACAATATTTATTGTATCAATTATTAGGAATGCACCACCAATGTGTTTTAAAACTGTTACTTTGTTGTTTCTTATTAAAAATAATAGAAAATAAAATAATGAAAAAATTAAACAAGTAGACATGTTTCATTTCAGCTTATCCTTAAATAATGGTGATAATTTGGTTTTATCTTAAATTAGTTGATCATCTCATTATAGAACTCAAATAGACCACATAAGCTAAATTATTTGCATTGTTTTCCGGTGAAAACTAGAAATATCTTAAGAGCCACTTTAGCTCTATTATCAGTGAAAGAGAAAGATTTTTAGTATTTTGTCCATAAAATATTTAAATTCAAAACTCTGAGAAATTATTTGATGCATGCTTGGTATTTAGAGCAAATTAAATGTTTTAGTACTCTAAAGAATGAAGCTCCTATTCATATATTCTTTGTTGAAAGAATTGTTATGTGGTACTATTCATATCTTACATTTTGTTTATTAATATTCAGCACCTTTATTTTCCAGTGTTTGATATAATTAAATGAATCAGTTTCAAGTTTTTTGTCTACTTCTCTTCATTTCACATAGTACCTCGAGTACAAGAATTATGACTCCAAGATATAGGCAAATGTGCCACCCCAGAAAATGTGGAATCCAGTGCTCATGACATATATTATACATCTAGCCATTTATCTTTCTATCTATATTTCTTGGCACAAAATTTTAAATAATTTTTACAATTCCTTTTTAGATTTTAGGCTTCAAGCCAATTTAGCTGAAATTAAAATCCATATTTACATATCTCATTGCAACTTAACTTATTTACATTTGTATTTACGTTTTATACAACTTACCTTTCACAATTCATACAAGAATACCGTATTTGAAAAGGAAAATAGTGAGGACTATATACAGCTACACCCGACAGTCAAATTCCTGGGATCAGATCTTAGCTGTGTTATCCATAAGTACAACTTCCTTATCTTTTGGATATTTTCACATTCTGTTAATGCACTTATGTTTCTAAGAGTGTTTGAAGAATGATGTAATATAGCTGAAATGTCATTTATTTTATAACAAATTCAATATTTAGAAGAAAACATATAGTACCCATATTTTATTAGCATTCTATGTACAATTTTGGATATTTATCATTGATAATATAACTTTTTTGTGAGTTTTTCTTTTAAAGTAAGAAACAATGAAAATTCTGTCATATAGCCTCAAAATAACGCAGTTAACTAACATTTGTCTCTGGAAAACTGTATTTAGCTTAATAAAATGTGTATCAGAGAAAATATATTAACAGAATGGTAAAATATGTTTCAAAATATATAATAATGTTTTCAAATTATGTGTGCTTCAATCTGTAAAGTGAATGTGGGGTACAATTTTATCCAGTCTATTTGCCTTACAGAAATATATATCTTACTATAAGTTTGTCATGTTAACATAGCAAATTTCGCAGAGAACAATATTAGAACTCTTTCCTCTTCATTTTAAGTAGTATTCATTTTTACTTATATCTAATGTATTTGCTATAAATTCTTATAACTGAAAAAATAATCATAAATATTTTATATACAAAATTATGACTACATTATGACAATGCTATTAAGTTAACTTTCATAAATGAATATCCCAACTATTATGCATGAATTATAACTGGCATATAATTATTTTTCTTTTAGGAATAGGAAAAATATTTATTGATATGGGGATGAGAACTTCACACATCACATTTTTACTTCACAAGTATACACCATTTAAAAATAATTCCATAAACAGGATATTCAGAAGATTGATATGATTGTTTATGAATTATGAGGCAAATTCCTATACTGACTGCATATATTGCACAATTCCCATAACCTATAATTTGAATTTATTCAAAAAATTTTAGTGAGCTATCATATCCCTAATATTATTCACTTCAAAGATTTTTGAGTTAAGATTTTTGCAACAATTTCTAGTTGTATTACCATAGGCATTTGAAGGGGGCTGTCTGTGCCCCGGTCATTCTTTAGAACGTGAAACTAATAACAACACAGGAAGGCCTCCTGGAGGATTAAAATGTAAACTCATGTACAGCTCTTCCAAAACACTGGCTATTTTGCCTTTATTTCTTTTCAGTTTATTGTTTTTTACTTTTTAAATCTAGGACTTCATTAAATACATTTTGAATGAGAGCAGACTACACAAAAACTGTCAATATTTTGTGTTTCACTTTAGCACTTCCTCTTCTTGCTGAAATGCTGCCATTTTCTAAAATTGTGACTGCCTCACGGCAAGAAAAAATATGTGCTCTCCAGGACAGTGTGACAGTTATGCAATCAGTTGCTGGAGGAACTGGTCTATATGTCACGGTAAGGTGCTTAAGTTAGCGCTGCCTCTAGCAATATCTACCATGCAGTGTCTCTGCCACTCATGTAGGTTTCTGTAGTGGAAAGCAGTTTTATGATGTCAGTTCTCAATGACAACTTTTGGTATTGCTATTTCACCTATGATTTTTCTTTAAGGATAAGGTCTCACGATGTAGTCCAGACTAGCCTATAGAGACCTCCCTGGGATTCCCACTGCCGCAACTTCCTGAAAACTGAGATTGCAATCCTGAGCCACCATGCCCAGCCAGTTAACCTGAGTGTCCTGGAAAGGTGATGGGCTTTTATCAGCAATGCACCATAATTTATAAGCATGTCTTAATATATGAACAAAGATACTCCACTGATATCTTTTACATTTACCAATTTTCTACTGTTCCTCCTTCCGATGTTTAGCTTAGCATCAACTTGCATGTGACAGCACAACTAGGAAACATTAAGCACCGTCATACCTGTCTTTTCTGTAAATATTATTATGGATCACTTCTTAAGTGAGTATTTCAACCTAATTTCTATGTTTCCAAGGTTATAATCTACTTATAATCTTAGTCTAAAATAAAAATTTTTGTTGACTGAATTCCCTTCCATTTTAATGAGGCATATTTATTGCTCATATATAGTAAGCTCAGCAAAGTTGGACAAATTCATGCAGTATACTGTGATGAATTTTATATTTCTTCAGAGCCAGAACATAGGAGTATAGGACGAAAATATCTTTTTCAAGTAAAACAATAAAAGAAATGGATAAGCAAATATATAACACATTCTTCAGTATAACGGCACATTAAATAAGTGAAACTGTTCATCAAAAATAGAGACATATGTAATTTTAAAAGAATAGAGATGTTTATAATAAAGTAATTTAAAAGCAGTATTGATGTAAGTATATATGATGATGTTTTGAAATATTTATTAATGTAACTTTGATTTTAATGTACTTCATGTGATAAATTTCATTTATTCTCCTGTTAGGGAAGCATTTTAGAGTATAAATTATACTATATAATGTTTCATAAAATTTAGAGGTCATTCTTTCTGGACTGAAGACCAGTTTTTCTTTTCTGCTAAATGTAATAGTGATAAAGAAATAATGGAAGTCCAGTATGGATCATTTTGAGAAGAATGACTAACGACACATTACATGCAATGTCTCAGCATTACTCACCTTGAATTTTAGTTTTCAAAGTTGTGTTGCTATTGTGTGGACTTTTGACAATAATTTTACTTGTCTTAGTGGATATACCCTATAAATACTTTAATACTGAACAAAGGTATCACAAATATTGCTTATTCCATAAAGATACATGATTATTAATTGTTCGTATTCCAAATATCAAGCCATTTTTATATTTAGAACAGTCACTTACTTAGTCTCCAAGACAATACATTATTACCAAAACCTGTACATTCCATATGTATGCTAAAGAGTTAATTGTTTTTATAATTGTTGGAAGTAATATTGTAGATTGACAAATATGAAGAAAACAATGTAATTTACTGAAGCGTCCAAGGTTAAAATGTTTATGAAATTAATAGATCCATTGTATTTACACCTCAAATTTCCAAAGTTTCACTGCCTTTTCTCTTCACTATTATCCTTGCCTCTGAGTTTGTTAATTCATCATTCTTTTTCTGTCAGCTGTCTGCGCTACCAGTTGAGGATTTCCCAAATGCCTCAAGGACCCCGTGTCAGCTGTACATACTTGAGTCAATGTGGTAATATGTGTTGATTTCACTCTAGATAATGCACATTCTTGCACACAGTACATACTGTGGAGGCACTTGGCACATTTCAAAATGTAACCTTTTGCTATTTTAATAATTGCCCAAAGAGGCACAGAATTTTCACAATAATATTTCCACCCTTCAATTTTTTTAATTGTAAAAGCTTAGGAAAAGGAGTTCTGCAAGTCATAATGAAAAATTTAATTCTCAAAATACTTGGTGTCTCTTCAGATCATATCAATCTTTCACCTTTTATTTATTTATTTATTTATTTTTTGTCTTTTTGAGACAGGGTCTTGCTATGCAGTTGAGGCTGGCCTTGAGCTCACTTTTGTAGCCCAGGCTGGTCTCGAACTCACACCAATCCTCTTGCCTCAGCCTCCCAAGTGCTGGGATTACAGGCGTGCACCACCACGCCCGGCTCTTTCACCTTTTAAAAACACTTGAATGAATAAATGAAGGAACCTAGCCATTAATCCTCTTTAAATTCCTTTCAGTGAATAAATGCTTGAAAACTTACGTATTGCATTGGTAATACCGCATGATATATGCTCATGTGGTGAATTTGAAGGTTACAGACAAGAGCAATCTCTGATTTCATGGAGAAATACACAGAGGAAAAATAACAGAGAGCGCCAGACATAAATACTGAAGCTAAACAAACACAAGTCAATGGGCAAGATTATTTGTGTTGGTGTCTTTCTCTACTCCCACATTTTTGTGTCTTTTATTGTGTCCTATTTGTTTTGCATCCTTAGGTGACCCTACAAGATATCAATTAGGCAATGAGCACAGAACATCCATAGTTATTGCAGACTTACTTACGTCTATGCTTCTGTGGATTCAGAGTCATAGACCTAACCAATGAAGTAAATAACATTTGATAATGAACTATATATTTACTAGAAATTCAGAGTTTATCACAAATTCAAAGGGTTAAATTGCTTAGCACATAATTTGCATCAGACCTGATTCTGATAAATTCAGCCTGATCAAAGTACTTTGAATCATAGGGTACTGGAAGATTGAGATGCCAAGCGAAATGATCAGAAGTTGGATTTATTTTTCCAGATCCCAGAATAGAGGTATAAGCATTGGGGTCTGCAGCAGGGTGTGCTCATGAGAAGCACAATAGAAAAGAGAACTGTAAGAGTCCTAGAGAAGCACAGACAGCCGTAGCAAACTCAGAAAGTAAAAAAAAAAAAAGGTGGGACAGTACACTTGGTGACTATGTACACTTCAGAGTGAGAAGAAACACAGGGTAGCACTTAGACCCACATTCAGTGCGAATCTACAGATACAGTGTAGTACTTGATTTTCTTAATTTTTCCATTAAGAATAACACGTATTTCCTCACCTATTCTGACTTAAATGCGTGTTTTTACCTCAATCTTCAAAAACTCTTAGTTTAAAGAGAAGAAATGTTTTCTTTTTTTTTCTTTCCTTACCAATATCGACCAAAAAATTTATCATGTCTACACCCTGTGCTCTGTATTATGAGGACAACAATATGCAATGTGTCAATTATTGTGAATGTACTACTAACGTGTTTTGAAACTAACATATTGTTATTTCTTATTAAAAGTAATAAATAAAGTAAAATAAACTCTTGATCAGTAATATACCAGTAATCAATATTTAAAACATAATTCTCGCATTTTCCAGTCTATCTTGTTATAAATTTATTGTTATAAATATTATAAGATATTGTTCATTTTTATAAATTTATATAACTATATCTCAAATATGTATTTTATCATTTTGAATTACAAAATATGTTGAGATATAGATTGAAAAATGCACATTTTTAATTGATAATAAAAATTTGATTTATAAGTTAGGGAAGTGGCGTTCTTTGTTAATTTCATATGTCCACATATATGGCATACACAACTGAGCATTTAATTCATTTTCTGCATTTATTATATTAAAGTTTATGTCCATAGACATTTAAAAAATTCTACGTTAGTGAAGTTTATGAATTTGCTTTTGAAAAATACATCATTAATATTTTTCTCCATTGCAAAAACTTTTCTCCTTTTTCTCTGAAGGTCATATTGTTCCATATCAGATTGAAACAGAACTTCAGCAATAACATGAGTGTCATCTTAGATTAATGTAAGTGAATTTTTTTTTACAGTTTTTATAGCTGCTCTCTTCTGCACCCATTTTGACAGGGAACAATGTTGGGTTCAATACTGGATGCCCTAGATGTGCCCTAGAGTTATTTTAACTGATTCAATTTGCTTGGCTTTTCATGTAAGCGTGATTTTTCTTTGATGTTTCTGAGATATAGGAAAACCTACTTCTTACATAAAATATTTTAAAAGCTTATTCTTTATATAAACTTTCATTATAGAATAACAGATTTTTAAATCTTGAAACTATAGAGAACACTTACTCTAATGTTTCTGAAGGACAATAGCGTAAAAAAAAAAAAATGAAATAAACCTGTCACTCATTTTTGTTCTTATTTTTCTTTATCATTTCTTTTATTTATGTTATGGCCAGCTCAGCCTGCCCAAGGGGTGGGGCTGGTGCAGCATGTGGTGCCAGGGATGGAACCACCATCACTGTAGTTTCCTAAGGTTACTTAAGCTGGTGTTTTAGACAACTGAGCCATCTCACTTGCCCCTTATCAATTCAATAATTCCAGCCTGATTTCTCAACTCCTCCAATGCCTTGTTTAAGTCACCAGTAGAATTCAACTAGTTTACTAATAAACTAGTTTAACTGTATACCTTGAATTATGAAGCACTGGAGAGAGTAACTGATATGACAGTTAGGAATGGTACACATTTATTTATTTATTTTTTTGTCTTTTTGAGACAGGGTCTCACTGTGCAGTTCAGGCTGGTCTTGAGCTCACTTTTGTAGCCCAGGCTGGACTCGAACCTGCACCAATCCTCCTGCCTCAGCCTCCTGA
>PVJA010037542.1:0-20335 GCA_004027025.1 Myocastor coypus | reverse complement strand
CTGTGTGTGTGTGTGTGCGTGTGTGTGTGTGAGCATGTGTATGTGGGCATGGGCCATCTGTGCATCCATGTGGCAAAGGCTTCTGTGTCTTTGGAGGGCTTCAGCCTCCGTGTGGGTCTTGGGGGAGGGGCACCACGGCTGTACCTACCTTCCCCAAAGTCTGATGGCTCCTGAGGCTCTCATGTCTGAGCTGATGTTGTTTTCTGCCTTTAACTAAAAATAAATTCCCTCTCAAAGGATCATTTCTGAGAGGATATTCCCATCTGTTGCTGCTTTTGGTGGGATGGGTTGCACTGCAAACATTTTTTTTTTTCCTAAGAATTGCTTCATGGGTAATTTTTAAAAAATAGGAATTCCTTTTTGTATACTTTTAGGGTTAACATTTTGAACTAGTCTTAATTTTGAGAAGGGAAAGACGTTGGCTGTTTCTTTCCTTTACTTAGCGACAAAAATATATCCTGGCTCAGTTCCCTCCTGGCAGACATTGAAGGAAATCTGAGCAGGTGAGAGCAAGGCCAGGCCTGTGTGCACCCCAACACTTACTTAAGACTTGGCTCAGGCTGTGTGCTCAGGCCTGGCCGGTGCTGGGTACCCCTGCCGCCCCTGCACGTGTGTGCAGTGCCGCTGGGTAAATGGCGCTGCTCAGCTCGGCTGGGCCTGCCAAAACCTTTCACTCCCTTGCAGTGTTCCTCCCAGACAGAGGTGGAAAGGACCTGCTGACTGGGCGCAGGCTTTGGCTCCCTCCTTCGCTCTCCTCTTCTCTGCAGTGTCCCCATCCCCTACCCTGGTCTGTGCCTCCGCTTCCCAGAGCATCCCTCTCCATTCAGGGGCAGGCGGGGAGCCAGGATCCCCAGGGAGCCAGGGCTCAGGGAGGGCTGCAGCAGACACTTGGGAGGGGGACACCGAGGGCCTGGAGGACAGTGAGGTCAGTGCCAGGAGCTCTCCTGGAAGTGGACAGCCAGGGACCCCGCTGCTGTGTGGGAAAGGAACTCAGGACTGCTGCATTCTTCCAATTTCCTACACGAACTGCGGACTCGGATTTTCACGCGAGATGTCCTATTTTCTAAAGATATCACCAACACGTGAAGACATAGACTGGTGGAGCATAACGCAAGGCAGCAAAGTCTGCTGAGCGGGCTCCAGGTGACCACCCCACACCTCGGTGATCCCAACGCCCGCCCTTCCTTACCCAGCCTGCTTGACCCCGACGCCCAGCTTCTCCCATCCAACCTGGTGGAAGTCCTGCTGTCTTCACTGTGGTAAGGCAGCCAAGGCTGGGTGTCAGAACCCTGACTGAGCCCACCACAGAGGCCAGTGTGCGCCCGCTCGCAGCTTGCCGTCTGTTCCTGTCGAGGCGTGCAGGGTGTGCAGGCGAGGAGTGAGCTCTGGTGGATTAGGGAAATCAACTGGGCTCCCAGGGCAGCTTGAACCGAGGGCGGGCGGCTCGGCCAGATTCCTCTTTGATCTGGGTTGTTTTCCCACTCATAATGGAGCAGGCACAGGCTTTGCCTTCCGGGAGCACTGAGAGGAATCGAACTGCAGGTGGGCCTGCACCTCTGCGCCTGCACACTGGGTCTCTACCTTGCTCTACACCTTTATTTTCCTTTCAGTTCTTCCACAATATCTTCATTTGTTTTTCCAAGTGGTCCCTTTTCTCTCTTTTAATGAAAAAGCAATAGCAGAAGTGGGTTGCCTATAATATAAGCTTGTTTTGTATCCAGCCTTTTTATTATTTAACCTGGCCCCACAGGGAGGTAAACTGATGCCCTATCAGGGAAGAGGCAGGCGAACCTGGGAGCCCGCTGGGGATGCAGCGGAAATTCCAGGTCAGGGTTTGCTTGGGCTGGAAGATTTAATTTGCCAGACTGCTGGGCCTGTCAAAAGCTTCCGCAGCAACCACTTGGGTCCTCATAAAGCTGAACAGCGGAGCAGGAAAATGAAATGCTGGATCAATTTCTCTGTTTGGAGACCTTCACTTGCATTCAGTTGGAAAAGAAGAAATAAGAAGGAGGAAGGAAGAAGGAGGGAAGAGTCGGACGGGTGGCCTTAACTGACAAGGAGATTAGCACAGGACGCCAGGGTGCGAAGACCAGGAGGGACCGGACGAAGCAGACTGCTGAAGGGAAAAGGTCCAAGTGCGGATGCTGAAGCCCCGAAGCCCCTGGGTTCACGCGTTGGCCGCTCAGTCCCCCGTGTGATGGGCACAGCTGTTGTCTCGCTGGGACAGGGTGCCAACACCCACACAAGGGCTTATTTGAGGGTCCGTGGTGGCCAGTCCCACAGTCCCTGGGCTCTAAGGCAGGAGCGGCATGGTGGAAGGGTCTGGGTGGACAAAGGCCGCTCCCATCCCGGCAGTTAAGAGGCGGAGAATCTTCGAAGTGTGCCCTGCGGTGGGAGGTACATCCGGCAGGCTACGTGCCAGTGACCTGTGTCTTCCGACCAGACCCCGCCTCCAAAGACAAGTCAGAGCTAGCATTGCAATAACGCAATTACCTTTCAAAAGCCCCACCTCTGAACAGAAGAGCCCTTCGGGGACATGCGTGGTCTAAGCCCTAGCAGTGGTCCTGTGAAGAAGTGGTGGAATCTTTAACGAGTGAGGTTCAAGACCAGGTAGCTGGGTTGTTGTGGGGGCCTCGGCCTTTGAAGGAGTTGGTGTAGTTCTCCCAGGATGCCCTTCAGTGTTCTCCAGAATAAGGGTGGACCGTTACAAAGAGCACAGTCGGCCCTCCCCGCTCCCTGCCGTCCCTTTCTGCATGAGCGGTTGCCTATGTCCCCCCTCTGTAGTCAGGGACACTCAGCAGAGCTGGCCAGAGGTCTGTGCAGTGCTAGGACAGCTCTGGGCTGCGAGTTAGGTAACCCGTACACCTGCGCAGCATGGGGCTTGGGAGTTCTGCTCTTGCAATGGATAATGAAAGACCATAAGGGTGTTTGGCACAGGAGAGCCCCTTGCTTAGGGCAGGAATGGTGTGGAGGGGTGGCTGGAGGTGGCCAGGTGTGCGCTGTCAGCCAGGTGTGTGCGGATCAGCACTCTGGCTGTTGCCTCCCCAGTGGCCTCAAACAGTTACAATTTCAAAAGGGAAAAGGGTATAATGGGCTGGCAGTGGGGATCCTGAGACAGGCAGGCTTAGCTCGAGACCAGGCTCGCAGTTCCACATGTTGACCTCAGGCAGCGGAGACAGAATGCGTGGGCGGGGCCGGGGCTTCCGGGACGGCGCAACCTGCTCCGGATCCCCAAGAAGCATCAGGGACTTGAACTCTGCATTTTCTTTTCTTTATTAACTTTATGCATTTCCTATAAAACAGCAGATGGATTTTTTTTTTCCCAAAAGGTCAGGACTATGAAAGACAAAGACTGAGTGAGGGACTAAGCCAGAGTGGATCAGACTGAGGACCCCCAAAGACCACATACACTGTGGGGCGCAGGAATGGATCCCCAAACGGGAAAAGAGCAAGCACCGGGAAAGTGGGGGAACTAGAAGTGAGGTCTGTACTCCAGTTAGCAGCATTGTAGCAAAATAGCTTCTAAGTGTTGACCAGGGTCCCGTGGCTATTTGAGGAGAGATGGATCAAGGATAATTTGCTATTTATTATTTTTGCAGTATCTCTTTGGGTTTGAAATTCTGTCTCAAAATATTAACTCTGGAATAAAGTGAAACTGCTCAGAGGTGACCTTACATCATGTCCAAGAACATATAATAACTTACAGTCACGGACTCCTGACCTTGTTCTTTGATTCCTTATTCATATTTTAATCATGCATGCTGAAGTCATCGGTGTGCCCTGAGGACAAATGACACTAGGTGCAGCTGACATCTCATAAATAAATTACCACCTGTCTGCCGTGGGAGGACCCCATTCCCCCATGGAGCAAGGGTGTCTGCATCTCACTTTAGACGCTGGGCGACGTCCTTGGTGAAGGTGTTGGCTGCGGAGGTTTGAAGGTCTGTGCGGGTCACTGCTGTGGATCCTCAGGATGGGGACAGGAGTGAGTGGGCGATTCTGGGTACAAAGGTGACGGTTTTTGTCTGACTGCAAAGCCTAGAAGTCTATTGTAGGGTAGGCGCATCAGCCTGGGCAGATGCAAAAGGCCACAGGACCGTAATGACACAGCAACTTGGCCGTATATCTTCTGTGAGGCAAGCTGTGAACGCTGAGGTCCCGTTCTATGAACAAGCGCTTCACAGAACACCGTGTGCTCCACTGTGTGAAGGATGGCACGGCCAGACGCTTCGTTTTGTTTTCAGGAGCTCCCTAGCTGAAAGTACTCCTTGTGTGGCAGAGAGAGAGGTCTATCAGTTCTCTGTTGCTACAGCGCTACCGTGTCACAAAGCACCTGTGGCCCACACTTCACTTCTTACTCGTGCGTTGTGGCCCAGCTGCAGCGTGGCCCTTCTGGTGTGGATGCCATTTAGGTCTGATGTGAGCTGCAGAGGCAGCGGACAGGCAGAGGCTGTTTTCATGACTCCTGCAAGCTCTTCTTTCTAGCTATTCCATTACTATGCAGTTGATCCTTTATAGCACATACACTTGCATTTCTTTTTTTTAAATTACTTTTAATAAGAAATAACAATGAGATAGTTTCATGACACATAGACAACCATGATAATTAATACAGTGCACATCATCGTCTTCCTATTAATTGCTCTGAGGACTCAATGCAGACATGATGGCTCTTCTAAACACTATTGATACAAATATTTCTTCTCATTGAACTAAGAGAAAGTAGCTGTACGCATATCCCAATATTCCACAACAGTAGTGGGTAATCAGCAGGACTGGCAATGTCGGATGTGGCTGACTTGAGCCTTTTACCTCTCAGCATACTAATCTGGCATTGCTTACACTTGTATTTCTGTTGGGGCAGTGTCTGTCACCAACTCTCCTTGACTATGTCTGCCACTCAGCCATTGGGGAAGGAGCCAGGAAACTCAGGACTGCATCTAGGAAAATATTCACTGATAGATGATCATATGCCATAAAGCTTACCCACTTAAGAGGCACTTAGCAAATCCCCAGCTTAACTACAATCAAAGTTGAAATCATTTAGGGCCCCACTAAGCAGTCCCATTTGTCAGAAAAGAAGCTTGACACCAGGCTTCCCCGAGATAGGAGGGTTTCCCAGGAAAGGGCCGCTTTTCCTTTCACTAGAGACTAAATCCATATTAAATCACACCACTATATCTGGAGTAGACGATGCCACTGGGACCTCTCTTCTGGGGGTATTGTGTTGTCCAGAAGATTCCTATTATAGACGAAGCTGGCCAAGAAAAATAAATGGTAAGATATTGGAACCTTGATTTGAGAGGGAATAAAATTAATTTGGGGGTTCAAATTTCTCTGTGGGACTCTTACACTGGGAGGCATTCCACTGGGCCTGAGGCCAGAAATTTTCTGTAACTCCTGGAGTTATGCCAGGGAATTTCTCTGAACAGTATTCGAAGTCAATTTGGAAGCTCTTGCATAGGTTTTGGGCGGCATATGGTATGGCCTTAGAGTCCACTTGATTAGGTAGAAAAGAAATGGAGACTTTTGTGCTTCACTTCCAATGTCTACCTGGGATGAACCAGGACACTTGCTGGGACACAAAGACTGGGTTCTTGTTCTCTGGGCTGTGACATCTGTACTGATAGGTTGTTCTACCTCTATCTCGTGACTGGCTTCGGGGCGCACATATACCCACGCAAAAAACCAAGTCGACCCAAACAGAGGCCCCGGACCCCCTACCATTATGCTGTCTCTGACTGTAGGTCAGTCAGCCATGGCCAGTGCCCTGCCAGCCCGGTCAGACTGGCCTGGCATGGCTGTCCTGCAGCAGGACACAATGGCCTTGCTGCTTGAGCCACGCCTGCAGCAGAGCTCTGCCTGAATTTTTCTCAGGGTAAGGCTGACCTCCGAGATGCTGCCACAAATGGAAACGCATGCCGCCTCAGTGAGCCTCACAGACAGGCCCCTGGAACGCAGCTACAGCCCCGTCAAGGCCAAGGAGAGGAGAAGGAAAGCAGAAGCCCTGTTAAGATAGAAGGCACTGAAGTTGCAAACCTCCTAGCTTTGGGGGATTGCAGAATATTCTTGCATCATGCTTATTCTGGAAATTCCTTACCACTCTCTCTCTCTGAAGACTCAAGGCTGGAGTTAGCTTTCTTTTATAAGATGTAGATTTCCCAACATGCATAGCGCTTCCGGCAACATCCACAAGTGGGCCTCTGTTCTCACACCTGCGCGGGAGTGCTGACACCTCCTTGTCCTTCGCTCTCCCAAGGACTCCTTTAAAGCCTTTTCTGAACCAGGGGCCAGGACACAGATGTCCGAGAAGACTGAGCAGAGGCAGTTAGCTCTGAAGATGCGGAAATTTGCCAAGCCAGCTGCTCTACCATAGGTAGCCTTAAATGCACCACAGTGGAGCAATTTGCATCACGGAAACGTGCCCTGCTCCCTTGGCCTGAGTAAGGGGAGGACTGAGCAGGCGCCCTGCAGGTGGGCTTGCCTGGCGGAGGAGGCTCTACAACTGGCGCCTAGGTGAGAGCCGTGCATGGGTGATAATGTGAAGGTCCTTTGCAGGCCACCAGGCTGGCACTTGCAGGCGAATGCCACTGCCATAGGGAACTGCATCTCTGAAGGGTTAGGCTGCACCGGGTGTGTGGCTGAGCGGGCGCACTGCTGAGGTACAGGAATGGTGGCCTCTCCTCTCTGTCCCCTCGGGGGCTTTGCGCAGCCAGAGTTGCTGCTGGGTGCATACATTCTGAGGATTATAGGAGAGGGCCGCGTGGGGTCTCAGACTGGAGGAGTCACCGCGGGTCAGAGAAGCAGCGCGCTCTACACAGGCCGGACAGAAGCTTCGCTTAGAGTCAGGGTTGTGAGGACACCGTTGTCGGTACATCCCAGAGCCCTGGGATACCCACTCTCTGCACACGAGTGTGCCACTTCAGATGGTATTTTAACATACTGCTAACCCGCGCCACATTTTTCGTTTAATTCATTCTGCATCAGGGCCCCTGAATTAAGAATCAACATTTCCTTTCCTGCAGATAAGTAAACAGACAAGAGCTCTCCTCCTAAGTAGCCAGGGGACACCCAACACGAGCGCCTCCTCTCTCTAGAGTGTCCTGTGTTTCGCAGACTCTGGAAGTCCCGGCAAGGAGCAGTAAGGCTGCCCATCACAGCTGAGCGTTCCAGGCCCAGCCCGGGGTCTCTAGGTCTGTCTGTCGGCTCTTCTCAGTCTTAGCCACTTTTCCGGCGTGTGGTTTGGGTCCTAACAGCATGAGTCTCTCTTCTGAGATTTCGTCACCGACCTCTGGCATAGCTAGGGCTGCGGGTCACTGTCGCACCTCACTGTCCCAGTCAGGCCAGAGAGCGACCACAGTCCTACGCCCTGGGTAGTGGCCAAACTAAGGGTTTTAGTAATGCTTCCAAACGTGTTCCATGGAGCGCCCATTGTGACAGAGGCTCACTCAGCTGCTGCCTTAGTTGTGACCTGCACACGCCTCTCCGTTCTGAGTCCAGCGTCTCCTGCGCCATGAGGGGCTGGCACCGAGGGCAGGTGGCTGCGCGATCTCAAGCACAAGCAGGAGCACCAAGCTCCTGGGAAATGCGAGATCTTTGCGTGTCTGCAGGACGCTGCGAACAGCAGTGCCTCATGGCCACTTGGAGCTGTATAATTTCATTTCCTGCAATCCCAAGCATGCAAAGAACCCTCTGGGAGCACCGCTGCTCCTCAGGCTCCCCCGCACCTCACACAGCTTGATATTTTGTTGCAGGTTTGGGCTTGAAGCCCTTCTGTCTGCACAGCTCATTAGATGGGAGAAACTGCTTTTAAAGTAGCAAATGACAAATCCCCCTCGCTGTGTGGGTGCCGAAGGAACAGGTCAGTGCGGGTCGCTCCTGTTTAGAGTAATCACTGTCAACACACGCTCCACGCTGACCTGCCACTTATCAGCAGCCACCGAGCCAGGCCTTATTTAATCATGGAACCAAGCGCCCGCTGCCTTGGGTGCCCACAGAAACATGACGACCTGGTTCTTTAACAAATATCTGAAGATTTCAGCGGCCAACAGATATCGATTGATTTCAGAGCTCCTTCCTCAAATCAATACCAGCTTGCAGCCAGGATGGCGGGCTGGGGAAGGAGGGACGCAGTGGTTGGAACCTCCTGCATAGCCAGTCAGCTTGCCCCAGCCCCGGGCTCCACCTATGGCAGGCACCCACCTTGGCCACCTTGGGCTCTTGTTCAAGGTGCTGCTTGCTTAGAGAACTCAGAGAGGCTGTGGGGGTCTCCGTATCCATGGACAAAGGGAAACATCCACCAGGCCCTGTGTTCATCTTCATCTTTCTTGTCACCTAAACAATTTTAAGTCAATGATCTTTAATGAGACCCACACCATTCAGACAGACCTCACGCCGTGGCCCAGCAAGGCAATGCCAATTTAGCTTTACTGAAACACACCTCCTGATTTTTTAAAAAGTACTTCATGCCACATATATTAGACTGCCACGGAGATAATTGGATCCTTGTGGTTCCTAATTTTTCACAGATACACTATTTTGAAAATAAATCATGAATCACCATCTTTGAATGCTAAACCGAATTTACACTGAGCCTGCATCTCGGCTTCAGAGCCCACATATGGCGTGGGCAGGGCTTTACTGGCTAATGGACTGGCACAGCACCTCCCTCCTCTGTCATCCAAGCCAAATTCTAAAGTAGCCGCATCCATCCGGTGCAGCCACTGTCCTCTGACATTTTGCCAGTGGTATTTTCCAACGTGGAGATGCCCAAATATTCATTGCGTGTACATAATTGATTGAAACCGCTGCTTTGCAGAGCATGGTTTGTTTCCCGGGCATTGCAAGAGCGCATTCCACACATACACGGAGGCTGTGTGAGTAGCGAGTAGAGGGAACATCTCAATGAACATTCTGTGCAAATGAATAGGCTCTTCTGATGTAGAAAGAATGCAATTGCATGTTTCAATAAAGGATAAAAGTGCCTTTCTTTTCCAAGAAGATCGCCCTCCACCCTTTCTGCGAGTAGGCAGCGGGGCACATAAGCACATGGCAAGCAGCTATGCTACAGTGTACTCCATGGAGTGCCTCATTTCTAGGTGCTACCGTACCCCACACGCTGCTGCTCCCCACCCCGAGCGGTGCAGTGGGACGCGTGGGGATCACTAGGGATTCTAGATGGCCAGCTAGCCAGGAATGTCCTGAATATCGGGTCGGAGTGCATTGTCCCGAGTTCCTTTCCTCCACACACCGCTATAGCACCGCCTCAGTCTTTTCTTTCAGAGGTTGATGAATACAATTGATAAATCCCATGTGGGTGCGGTTTGTGATTAGCAAATGTTAAATGAAACGCAGTTTTATTGGCAAGAGGAGGTCAGGAGCCAGGCAAGAGGTAGCAGAAGGGAAAATCTAGACCAGGCGCAGCTTTTCTAGGCCCTCCTGGCACCCTGCCGTGCACAGGGAGAACTCCTCAGTGAGGTTCTGGGGAAGGGTCTCGGTCATTACAGAGGAGCACCAGCAGCTATATTCTAGAGGCAGCTCCAGAATGCCTGACTAGACGCAGTGCTTTGCCTCTGTCGGCTGCCAGTCAGCCCCTGGCCTTTGTGGGCTTTCTGATGCTATGGCTCACGTACTTAGGTCTGGGCTTCTTGGAGCTGAAGCAGGGAGTGGGGAGGACCCGGTCCACACCCCATGGCCCACATGGCCCACTGAGGCTGCCACCTACCTGCACAGGAGCAGAGCTCCTGACACTTCAGAAGGCGCACAAGTCTCCGGGGAGGCGAGGAAATGCGCCTGGTATCTACCACACCTGGGTGGCCCCAAGCTCTAGTGTTCTTTGAGGGCTGCCTGGTGGTGTGAGGCTATGGGCCAGGCCTCCATGTGGAGAGCAGAGCTCTATGTGAAGCATGTCACTGGGTCCATGAGATGTTGTAGAGATCCGTAGAAGTCTTCATCCTCAAGCTTGCCACACCTGGTGAGGCTTACAGTGAAACGCTGTGGCCCCGATGCAGAAGAGCAGCCACAACTGCCAGCCGCCTGCGTTTGTAAGGACATGGATAGAAGGGACAGCGCAGCGTTGCCTCATCTGGCTTCTGGAGGGTAAGAGAAGATGGCTTGATGGCCCAGGCCTGAGCATGTGCAGGACGGCAAGCTGGTCCTGTCCCCGACAAATGCACCGCTCCTGCAGCCACATGGGAGGCAGCTGCTCTCTGGGCTTCACTGAGGTCATGGCGATGGCCAGCTATGTCCTCACACGGAATTCCTGGTGCCTGGGCAGCATCAGATCACGTTCTAGAGTCACCTGTCTATAGGCGCAGTGGGCCCTGCGTACCCGGGAACAGGTCCCGGTTCCTGACCTCAGGCCAGCTTCTTTTGCTTTTCCTTGTGAGTATCGATGTCCTTTACAGTGTTTCCTCTTCCCTTGAAACCAACTTGGCAACAGCAACAAGTCGCAAAGAGTGCAGAGAGAGGGGGCAGCGGAGAGCGCTGGAGCACGCTGGGGGACAGTGTGGACTTCGATCCACGCCCCCTGAGCCGGCCATCTGGCAGGCGTCGGTGTCTGGTGGCATGAAGGCCAGTGAACAGGACTCCCAGGCATCGCTTAATAGACTCTACCGGCTCGCACTCTCTCTTCTTGGTTCCCTGCCATCGCCTCTTCTCCGAGCCTCGCTGAGCCATTGTTGAGGACCAGCATGGATGCCTGACCTGCAGTGCCCGCCACCCCTGCGAGGAAGCCGAACCCGCCACTCCGGCGTGGCCGCTCACTGGTCTGCCATCTATGAATGCAACGGCAGCATCCCAGTCCTCATTCTCTGTCTCTCTTTTCCCCTGAGGAGATCCCTCCTTCAAGATCTCACCACGCCTGACCTTCACTAGACCTTGAGTTAAAAGGGGGATTTGTTTTCAATGCGGGCACTCGCTGGCCTGCTTCTGCTTCCTGGATCAAATTTGCTTTTCAAGTGCTGTAGCTGGTGGTCTTCGTGTGTTTTCCTATTGCTTGTGTTACTCCGCGATGCACAGTTCAGCCCGGAAACATCGCCTTTGACTCTCTGTGATGTTTTCAAAGTGAGGAACAAGCCCCACACTTTCCTCTTAACCTGCCACTCAGGGACAGGTTAATCTGTGATCGCTGGCAGGAGCCAAGATGAGAGGGTGAGAAGGCCCAGATCCGCTGGTTCATCACTTCCCCGGCGTCACTGAGATGCTCTGCAGCCCAGGATTGGGGCTCTGAGCAGACCCTCATCTAGGACACCAGCTGGTACAGTGCCACTGCCTTAGTAACTCTTCTCCCGTTGCTGGGACATGCACCCGGCACTCGAAACGAAGGGCAGGAAAGGTTTATTTAGCTCACACCTACTGGAGGTTTCAGAGTGGCTGTAGCAGCTAACTTCTCTTCCTCCCTTACATTGAAATGCAAATCACCAGAGCCTGGAGAGAGGCAGCACCCATTCCCACAGTAATCAATTACAAATTCCAGAAGCAGCCCTTGACTGCTTGAGGCCTTGGGGGGACGCCTATACACAAGCCATAGCAGCCGTATTGGCTGCGTTGGCCACCCACAGTGGTGGCAAGGAATCGCGCTACCCCTAGAGGTGTGTCCATCATGATCTGTGGACTGTGTTAATCTGAGTGCTGACTCGATTCAAATTCCCCAAGCAGAAGGGAGCCCACTGCCCACGGTCCTGGGTATCAGAAGAGCCTTTGATATTAGCACAAGGGACATTCCATATCTCCAGAAGGTGGAGGGAAGTTGAGAGCCAGGTTAGGTGGAGAAGACCGGAGGGTTGGGTCTCTGCAGCCCGCTGCTCAGCTGAGCTACAAGCCGCTTGCATCGTGTGCCTGGAGGTGGGCACAGGCGCAGGTGGAGGCTCGGGGTGGGGGGGGACACCAGGGACCAGGCTGCTGACTGGAGGAGCACTGTTGCTGCCGTGGCTGTGGGTGCTGGTGCTGAGTGGCTGGGGGAGCTCATGGGCTGGCGTGAATGATGGAGCCAGAGGGCTGGGCAGGCACGGGGCTGCGGGCAGGAATGCCAGGCCAGCTGAGCAGGATTGTACCTGGGCAAGCACACCCACCCAGCATAGCTGCTGTGCCACTGGAGGACTCTTCGTGCCGGCATTCACCTGGTGGCTAATGCATGCACCTCCAGCCCTCTCGCTTTTCTTACTATTCCCGATGGCAGTTTCTTATCAAAAGCTGAGAAAGGATGGGGAGAGCCACAACTAGAACAGCTTTCTCCGCTCAAGTGTCTTTGTTGACTTCAACCATCCATGGCGACTTTGCGTTTGGGTATTCTCTGAAGCAGGGTGCAAATGAGTGTGCATAATCCCCTAGGTGCAGGCGGGGAGACTGAGGCATGGAGAAATAGATGGCCTTATAGAGCTAGGGCCAGGCTAGCGATGCACAGCGGAGTCCCGTGGACTGATTCAGCACGTGTGTGGCTTTACTGAAGGGCTTGCCTGTGAGGAGCCCTGGGCTGCCAATGGGAGCCTGCTCCGTGGGCGAACACCTCCAAGGAGCAAGGCAGGATTCCCACGGCCTGAGAGGTGGAGACCACGGGAAGCCCCCAGGTGCATCCAAGCCTGTCTCCAGGGAGGTAGGGACCATGTGCTCAGCAGCAATGCTCAGCTCGGGAAAAGAGATGGTAACGGGGTTCTGAGTCCTCAAGAGAGAGGACAGGGCGAGGGCAGAAGCAGGGATTCAAGGCTACACCTCCCTCATGCTGAGTGCGTCCAGGCGGGGAGCTGCGGGGTCTCCAGCCTCAGCTGTCCCATGGGCCTCTGATTCTTTGCTGTTCTTTATGAGAGGTGGTCCAGCCCTGGGCTCGCATAATGGAAAAATCAGATGGTCCCAGGGAACAGGGTGTCAAGTGGGTTCTGCTGAATGTGTGACTAGATGCACACAGCAGAGCAGGGACGAAGTGGGTGCAAACCACTGCGTGCCAGGCGCCAGGCACCCCCCTGGAGAGGACACTAGGTCACATTAAAATCTACCCATAAATGTCCTGTCGAATCAGCCTGACACCACTCCAGCTCCTCCTCCCTGGAGACTCTGTCCAGTGGCTACCAACCTCTCCTCAGAATGGCCATGAGTCCTCACAGCCAGGGCACAGTGGATAGCTCAGGGTGTGTTTGCCCATGACCTGTGCTTGTAGCACTGTTCAAAGCAATACTCTGATGGCTGCATCCTCAGAAAGTAAGAGGGATGAGCAGCTTACCAGGCACAGCACATAGCTGGAGGAACCTCTCCCTCCCTCCTTCCCTCCTTCCCTCTCCCCTCCCTCGCCCTCCCTCCCCCCTCCCTCCCCCCTCCCTCCCCCCTTCCGTCCTTCCCTCCCCGCAGCCCTTGACCTTTCCCCGCTTGAGCAAGGCCCATCTGCCTACTTCCTATCATCTATGCTTTATTTTGCTTCTTCGCTTGAAGTTCACAGGATAAATGGGCAGCTAGTACATAAAGTCCGTGCCACTATTCTCACCACCACAGAAGCCAGCCACAACGTGTGTTCCTCTATTAACAGATTATATTAGGAGGCAAAGTTTTCTAGAGCCAATCAAACAGCACTGATGCATCATTATCAGTTGCAGGCTGCAGGTTATATTAGGATTCGCTCCTATGCTACACTGTATGGGATGTGCCGTGTGTAGAACCTGGTGTCCCTGTCCAAGTACTATGTGAAGAAGGGCCAGCGCCCTGGGCTTTGGGCTTCAGTTGCCCAGGAAAGCCTGAGGAGCCAAGGCTTTGTGACGTAAAAACCATGTCATGCTGTTCAAGCCTTGGTCTGCACAATTTTGACTGAGTTCAGAGAGCAGGGATTGAGAGGCCTCTGCTGAAACTCTGGGCGCTGCAAAAGTGAAAGCTTTGCTGGCAGGTCTGGGAAGTCCAGAAGGCCCCTCTGCACAGCTGGCCAGAGGACACAGTCCTCATTCAGAGACATCACGCCCTCCTTTAGCTACCAAGCACCGCCACATGGGGGGGGGGCAGCACTCCTGCATTACATCTTCCTCCCATTGCCCTAGGACACTGGTGCCTTTAGGGTGGGTCTTTGTCCTTTGTCTTGATTTTTCCCCAATTCACAGAGCTCTGGCAAGAGGTGAGCATGAAGGGCTCACCTTGCTCAGCTCCCACAAGCTCAGCTGCAGCCTACAGCCCAGGGACTGTCCTTGGTGATGATTGCATTTGCTGACCCAGGACCTTGGACCATGCATCAGTCTGACCTCCATGACTGTAACAGCTTTGCCAAGTTCTGGGGGTCCCTCAGTGGTTCTCAACCTGTGGGTTGAGACCCTGACGAAGGTTGAAAAGGGTCGCCTAAAGCCATTGGAAAATGTTATTTATTACATTCCAAATCATAACTGTAGCAAAATTACAGTTTTGAAGTAACCACCAAAATTATTTTTTGGTTTGGGGTCACTGCAACATGAGGAACTGTATTGCGGAGTCATGGCATTAGAAAGATTGAGAACCACTGTGAGTCTAGGACATTATCCAGCTCAAGGGTGGTCTTGGGAACCCAACCTGCCACAAAAGGATGCAGGCCTTGTGGCAGAGCTTCGCCTTTCCTCCCGAGAGCGCCCCAGTTAGAGGGAGCACTTCCGCCCTCGCCTCCAATCATTCTATTTCTGTCCTCGCTGTTTTGAAGTCGATAATATCATCCGCTATTACAGATGAGGCCACAGGGCCGAGAGAAATGCAGCATCTGCCCTCGATTTCAAGGTCGATGCGTGGCTGAGCCAGAGGTGGCCAGGGCCAGGCAGGCAAAACTCGGTTTTGCTTGGTTTTTTTGGTCCACTGCCAATTAATTTCCAGAGTTTCCAGGGCGATCTTGGATAAACACCCCACAACGTTCAGACTTTTTATTAAAGGTTTATTTTGACCGAGTGTGACGAGGAAGAGCTACTCGAACAAGGGTTGGGAGTTTGCATCGAAAGAGGCTTGTGAGAGTGAGACAGAAATGCAGACTTTTCTGCCGCAATTAGAACTGAATGTTAGAACGAATCAGTATCGGGTCACTGCGACCTGTAAAACGTGGCTCTTCTCTTCACGGGAAGGTATTTTTCTTTTCTTTCTTTTTTTTCTTTTTGTTGTTTTTGCTTTCACTGAAAAGAATGTCTCTTTCTTCCAAAAACCTGGCAAAGAATACAACAGAAAGGGTCATCTACGCAGCCCCACAGGCAGGTGACGTGGCCCGCACATTCTGGGCCATTTTCTCCACAGTGAGTATGAAGGATGTGTATTTAAGAAGTTATTGTGCTCAGTATGCCTGCATTGGCTGCTGCTGTGGTTCTCAGCGCCAGCTGCGGAGCAGTCAGCATCTGGACAGGGCCGGCTCTCTGGAGAATTCTCGCCATGAAAGCCCAATTCGGTGGCCCCGAGCATCCTGTGGAGTGCAAGCTGCTTGCTTACTCTGCGATTTTTCAAGGCTCTTAGCATGTCTTGAATTACTGGGTCTACCTCTGACTGAGACTGACGTAGATATTTTAGTAATACCTTTCAGGAAACCTATGTGGCCGGTGCATTTCACGTGCATTTGAGTGTCAGTCTGTGTCACTGGCACTCCAGGCCGGAAGTGCCCTGGTGGGGGAAGGGTCGAGGAAGGCACCTTCCTTGGGGACAGCTAAGCCTCTGGCTCTGCTGCCTTGGGTCAGGAATGTAGCAGGACAACACGCTGAGGCTACTCTAACTTAGCTTTGTTTTTATGAGCCCACATTTTTCTCCTAAAACTTATCTAGCATTATGTGTTTATTATTTAAGTTCTTGCCAAAGCGTGTCTAAACGTGGCCTGTTTTTACTGATTTTCCTTGAAACACAGGGAGCACTTTCTGCCTGAATGCTCAGAGCTGTTACATTTCCAGACATTTTCCTGAAATCATGTTGCTCTATAATTATGGCGGTATAGCTGCTCCTGATATTTTCCTTGCAAATACTATAACTCTTAACAAAGAATTGTCTCCTTCAGCTCTTTGTTCCAGGTCGACTGAGGACTGCTCCCTTTCCCGCTGTGCTTCTGTCCTTTCCGAGGGTCCCTCCCACTCCTCTCTTTCCCAGCTGCCCTGCGGTGACCGGCTCCTTCTCCCCTAGGCTCCCAACGTGGCCTGCGGTGTGGCTGCACACAGTTCAGAGGCAGCAGGCCAGAGTGCCTCGGACTCGACCTCTGAGGCCACGAGCTCGGCAAAGCCTTCCTTCCTTGTGAGCCGTTCCTTTCATGTACTTTGTCACGGCGTTGCTGACCAACACACCGAGATTAATTCTGTAACAGATGTCACTTCTCTCATCCTAAGTCAATATGGCACAGTGCTCGTGCGGTGTACCACACAGATTCTAAGTCATTCTATAAGTTTTTATGAATCACCTGTATATTCCACACAAACTCTGTGATTTCTTGAGTGAGAAGAGCAGGAAGAACAAATTATAGAGCGTGTCATGAGATGGCAGGTACTTAGGGACGAGGTAGAGGAGGAGTGGAAACTCAGGAACCCAGGGAGGGAGGGCGGGGCTGTATCCACCAGTGCTTGCTGCAGAAGGCTCCGGCGGGTGGGAGCCTGTGTTCTCACCCGCTCAGCTCTCTGCACTGAGGTACCAGCGCCAGCTACCTGTTTGATTAGGTTTCGCACACAGTTGTGCATTTCAGACACGCCGGTCACTTTAGAAATCACCTAGGTTGAGATCTTGTCCCATCAGTCACTTCCTGGCCAAGTGTTCCCTGTGAGTCATTTCTCTGGAAACAGCTGCCTTTTGCTGTTTTTTACTTTTTACAATAATTAATAAACTGCATATTGTTGTCTTTGTCACAGCTGTTCAGAGTACAAGATGCAGACATGATTTCTTGCCTAAACGTCACTAGTACAGAGCTTTCCTTTCATTGCACAGAGGAAAGGTAGCGTGTATGTAGTCCAATAGTCCGTGACAGTAGTGGATTATCAGCTCACCTGGTATTATCAGAAGCTGTTGACTTGAGTCTTTTACAACTTAGCATATTAATATGGTTTTCTTTTTCACACCTCGTGGCTAGACTTTTCTGCTGGATTGATGATGCACAGTGTGCCTCCTTAGGGCCACCTGTGAAAGCTCTCAGGCTCTCACGGAGAGCACATTGGTCACACAATGGCTGTGACTCATCCAGATGACTGACACTGACAAAAGTTCTGCAGACCGCAGTCCGTGGTTTAAGGGTAAATCCTGAGGGGACCTGACGGACCTTGCCGGATACAGAAGTTACACTTTCTTGTAATATAGCTGCCTTTCCGCGACTCCCTTCTACTCTCCACTGCAGGTGAGCCAGCTCCTAAAGAAGCTGTCTCGGCAGAGTACAGGGCACAGCCCACACAGGCCAGCCCCCTCGCCTTCCACGGCCTCCCTACCAGGCGTGCCTGGGGGACTCCAGCCTTGCAGCGGCGCCCCTGCTTCCAGGCCCCCAAATGCCACATTGGTGTTGCCTGACAGCAACCAGAAGGTGCCGCCTGCTGTGAGCGCCAGGCACCTAAAGCCCACAGAGGGCCGCTGCCCTGGTCCCAGGGGCCGAGCGCTACACTCTGCACCTCTCTTCCCACGAGGGTGTGACAGGCAGAACGACGCTGCCTCCAAGCCCCAGCCTTATGGAAGTCACCTGAGAAAGCAAAAGGTCCTCTGCACAGGTGATCAAACTGAAGCTCCCATGAGTAGATGACCCTGGGGTGAAGGGGAAGTGGACAGGTAGTCAGAGTAGAAGACCTGAGGACTCGGCAGACAGCGCAGGTGGAGGACAGGGCCACGAGTCAAGGTCCCCAGGTGCCCTCTGGGAGCTGAGAGAGCAAGGACTTCCCCCACAGCCTAGGGTTTCCACCTGCTGGCACCATCTTTGCCCAGTCGGTGTGGTAGCCTTGTGCAGCAGCTGGGGAGGTGGCCAGTCCTGAGGCTGGGACATGGCCCGGGGCGCTTAGTCATTAAGGGCCATGTACTCTGCACCCCGAGGAGCACAAGTCGGGTCTGTCCTGTGGCTGTGGTGCCCCAGTTCCCACGCAATCTGCAGGATGCCCCGTGACACTCCCTCAGCAACTGAGTCCGTGTGGTCCTGCGGAAGAGCAGCGTTCAGAATGTTATTGTGGAGTGCCAGCAGGACAGCTCAGGGACCAGTGTTCAATCCCCAGCTCCTTGTGCCATGCCAGCCCCTGTGCCTGGGTGCTGAGTCTGCAACTGAGTCCAAGTGTGGTAGTGCATGCCTGTAATCCCAGCACTGGGGAGAGAAAAAACAGGAGGATCTCTCTGAGTCTGAGTTATGTAGTAAGACCCTGTATAACACAAAACAAAACAACAACAGAAGAAGATATTGTGGGATCTGTTTTTATTTGTCTATTTATTTATTTTCTTTATTTTACTGCCAGGGTTGGAACCCAGCCTGTCACATAGGCTGAGCCAGTACCCTAGCACTGAGTCATCCCTCTAGCCCCAGGGAGAGGTATTGGGGGTGGCGCTAGGTCACTAGCTGAGCTTATAAGAGGTGCCTCCTGCAAAGGGCATGGGAGATTTTCTACGCTGTCTGGAAGGGACTGTGCCCCAGAGGAGTCTCTGTAGCTAAGCTTCTGCCCCTCCATGGCAGAGCCAGAGCAGCCCTCCTGGGGGCCCGTTAGAAGCTGCTCCTACACCTGTAGGGTCCCTGTAGCTGCCAGGCTGCAGTCTCTGTGACCCAGGGTTGGCCCTGTGCAGGTGAGAGAAACAGAAGGTCCTTGCATCCTCATGGCGATGCCATTCATATTTTGCCTTTTCTATCTTCCTCTTCTTCCTTCATTTATTTATTTCTCAATTTCTGAGCAGTTGAGAAAACCAGGCCTGGCCTCTGTGTAGTTGGAACCGAGCCAGGCAGGAGCTCTGCGGGCATTGGGGCCATCCGGTGAGTGGGAGCAGGACAGGGCGAGCTGGGCAGAAGATGTCCTGGAAGATGCATTCCTGGGTGCTTCCTGCACGGCCTTCGTCTCTGTGGAAAGATGTTTTGCTGTGGCTCCTGCGCTTTCCCAGCGCGTCTGCCTTCCTTAGACTCAGAGTGGGTGGCCTGAGCAGAGGTCATTGCTAGAAAGTGGTCCTTCGGGATGCCTCTTACGAGTGAAAACCCTAGCGGCGCTGGACGCACAGCTCCCATCCCAAGTCCATCTGGAGGCCGGGGCCGGTGCAGGACTTGGGTGCGTCGCCCACCTTCCTTTAACTCTTCCGTAAGCCGCGGTTATCTGAAAGCTGCAGTGGAGCATGGCGCCCTCCCTTCCCAGACCACTGTGATCAAGTCTTCTCTCTTAAAGGCACCGCCTCTGCAAAAAGAGAGCTAAACACCAGCTGTATGGCCCGCATTAAATCTTTACGCTAGCAGAAGGATGATTGATGTTCCCATAAAGCCAAACAAAACCTAATTTGGTAGGAAGAGACCCCCAAAAATTATGTTCACAGTGAAAAACAGAAGAGACTAATTACCCCAGCGCAGCGTTCCATTTAGGTATAATTCTACACTCAATTAGTATTCTGTTTAATTGTACAATTAATGAACATATAAATTAAATTCATAGTTTATTTCTACCACTAAATTACTTACTTGAATTGCCTCTTTGGAAAAAAATAAGCAACTCAATGCACACATTATTAAAATGACTTGGTAATGTACATTCTGGGCACGCCTTAATTGTAAAACAATCGCTCCACTATTATGGCTGGGATGGTGTTTGTGTTATGGGGAGCTGAATAATTTAATTTTCTCTTGTCAAATGAACAGGTAATAGTTTGGCTGACTAATAGAGAAAATTCTCCTGGTAGATTTTAAGACTTCTATCACCTGATGCTGAGCCATGCCAAGCCTGCAGAAGTGGCTCCTCAGCAGAGAGCAGCTGGAGACAGCGTGAGGAGGCTCAGCCAGCGAGGAGACCGGGGCTGCCTGCTGCCTGAGGGCTGGGGCCTCCGCAGCCCTTGCTGGACACAGAGCCGAAGGGAATGGAGAACACCACAAGCTCAGCCCCAGCAGATTCCCTCACACTCTCCAGTCCCCCAGAGAGCCTAGCACACGCAGTCGAGCTGGCCCCCTCTTGCCTTCTGGAGCTCCTCAGACCTGGTTGCACTGTGGCCCAGGCAAGCCTCCAGAGTACCACCATATTGGCCTGTGATGGCTCTTACCCAAGCACTAAGGCACTCGGGGGCAAGCGGTGGCCTGCTGCCCAGAGGGAGGGAGGCTCTGTTCTCCCCTGGGGTTGCACAGCAGAAGGTTCTAGAATTTAGTGAGGTGACGCAGTCTTTCCATTGTGCTGTGACCTGTCCTCTCTCCTCCCCTCCCCAAGGGACTCAGCTTGCCTCCCAGCATGCGTGCACAACCCTCCCTCCCTCCCTCCCCCTC
>PVJA010037541.1:0-20316 GCA_004027025.1 Myocastor coypus | reverse complement strand
AGCAGCAGCAGCAGCAGCAACAGCCTGACGTCTCAGCTGCAAGTTGTTTTCTCAACGTTGTTTCTTGAATTCTGTGGCCTTCTACCTTCTTCAGAACCACAGCCCAAGAATTATTATGGACAGAAACCTGTGGGCCATGGCTAGGAAGGCAGTAAATTGACACAACCCCCGCTAGCTGGGAAGAGCCATCTGTTGCCCCGCGTCTCGGCACCATTAGGGACTCTGCCTGGCACTGCACTAAGATCTATGCAAGGCTTTCCTTCCTGTTGCTCTCAAACAGTCCTGTAAAGTAGATATTTTATATCTGTTTTATGTAGGCCAAGACTAAGTCTTACATCTGGTTGAGAAAAGGTGCAGGTGCAGATTTCTATAACAAGCTATGACATAACTTAGGACCTTTAATAAGTGTAAGATTGAGAGAAATCATCTGTGAGCAAGACCCAGAAGTTTAACTCATATGCAGTTGGCGTTTCAAAATACGCAATTGCTAGGTGCTATGTTACACTCCAAAGTAGGTGACAAGATAGTGCTATTATGAAAGGGAGTGTCTTTTAAGTGATTGGCATCTTTATTCTGATCTTCACAGGGATCAAATTATTTATTTTGAAAGGTTTGGCTATATGTTCAATATTTTTATCAGAAACCTAATTTTATTTTTGGAGAACCATTTTATTCTTTAGTCATTAATTACATTTAAGATTCACAGCATGACAAATTCACAAGTGTAAGACTGTTTATTAATCTTTAAGTGTTTTGCTCATTTCTTACCTAATGCAATTATTGCTGGTCTCATTTGCAACAAGACTTTTTTCTCTGTATTTAGGACAGGATCAACAGGTTTTCATTATGTAGACTGGACTCTTAGTGATCCTCTTCTTTTCAGGCAAGCACTGGAATTGCAGGAATGAGCCACCATGCCCAGTCTCAACCACTATCTCTGGGCACCCCGCGGGCTGGGTTAGCACAGCACACAGGGGATCAAACCCCAGCCTCTGTGCTTTGCCTGAGCAGGTACTTCAGTCTGCTGAGCTATCTGGCTGGCCTGCAGCAATAATTGAAATTGTACGTTGTCCAACCTTTTGTTTTACTTGGCCCACACTGAGCGATTAAAAATTACTTGATGCCACATATAAGGTAGTATAGGTAATATAGGCAAGTAATGTCATCAAATTTCCTTCTTAATATTTAAACCTATTTTTCATTCTTTATGTAGCATAATCTTAAAATTAATCACACAAGAACACTTACATGTCTGTCTAATAACAATAGCTGCCTGTGTTCACAGATACACACATCTGCAGACTGAAACGCTGTTATAAGGAGTTACTGTATTTTACTGCCAAGTTGAACAAACTCGTGCAATGTCTCATACACAGGTTTTGACTCAATTGTGTGGGGTGCATGTGTGAGGGGAGGGAGAGATAGCCCTCCGCCAAGCCCTGCCCTACAGAGGGCCCCCTCGTCTATGAGATTGCTGCTCAAGTGGTGTGCACTTGAGTCATGAAATATATGGCTAAAAATCACACAGTGATCATTAAAAGTTTATGATGTTGTGGAGGGTGATTACTGGCTCTCCTGGGCTGCTTGTGGCCTGCAGGCCACGGGTTGGGTGTGCTGCTTTAAATAAAGATTTTAATAAACTCCAAGGATAGTAAAACTTGCACGGTGTATAACAGATGTACACACACATTTACACCGGAGATTTTTTGTCACTCCACTTGAAGCCATTGATAATCTCATTTCCCCTAAGCCTGAAAGATCTACTAAGGAAAATATTAAAAGAATATGGGACATGTAACAGGAGATCTTAGAATTGGGACTATGAAGCAAAGCAAAGCACCACTTCTCTTCAGAAAACCACGCAATTGAGAAAAGAACAATTCTTTTGGAATAATTTTGTTCTGGTAATGTGCATTGGGAAACTGTGTGTGTGTGTGTGTGTGTGTGTTCCCTTGTGTCACCCATGTGTTCTTTGATGTGATGTCCCAGGGCCTTATTTTCAAAGTTTGAAAAGCAGTGGCTTAGAGAAGTCGTGGTTGACAAGGTCTTTCTGTCAGCCTGAGGATCCTTACAAGACAGTGGTATGGCTTCCCGTGGACGGCCTATCCACCTCAGGGGAGGTGTGTTAGCTTTCAGGAAAAGGGTAAGTCGTTGTAAAGGAGAAAACATGAGCCACAATAGGGCTGTGATGCTGGCATTACCCAGGGCAGCCCCTCTAACAGATGCATGGGAAGTAGAGAGGCCACTAAGGGTGGCAGCAGAGTGGCTAGGGGATCATAAACCAGCAGGAATAAAGGCATCATCTAATCTCTCCCTTCTTTGTTTTTGTTTGTCTGTCCAATAGATTTGACAGTGTTTTCTTGATAGGAATTCTTAATCATGTAAAATATAATAATAGCATCAGCCAAATGTGTTCAATAAATGGAAGGCAACGTTATGAGATTTAGTAAAGGCGCCCTTCTGCTCTACAGGCAGACAGTTCTATCTGTCAGGAAGACTGTTGATTCTATGCAAGTCAGTTACCCGTCCTGTGCTTCACCTATAAATTAAGAGTAACTGTAATAAAATTTTACAAGGTCGTGGTGATAATTAAGTTAGTATGCATAAACTTTTTAAGATAACATCTAGTCTTAAGGAAACCCAGGACATTAAAACTTGTCTATCACTATAATTCAAAATACTGGGGCCAAGTATAATTGCTTACCTGGCAAGTGCAAGGAATGAGGTTCATTCCCTGGTACCTCATGTCATGCTGGCACCAGTATTCTGGGTATGCCATGCCAGCCACAGAAACCTGGTGTGGTGGTGCACACCTGTAATCCCAGTGCTGAGGAGGCCAAGACAGGAGGATCACTACAAGCCTGAGCTATGTAGCAAGACCCTATACCAAATAAATAAATAAAAATTTTGAAAAATCTTTAATTTTTTTCCTGTGTTTAGGACAAGGGTCTCACTATGTAGATCGGACTTATAAGGATCTTCCTCTTTTCATCCTCTCAAATGCTGGTATTGCAGGCATGCCCCACCATGCCCAGTCTCAGTCGTCATCTCAGTGCAACCCATGGGGGAGGGGGGGCGGCTGGCACACCACACCAGTGATCAAACTGTGGCCACTGTGCTCTGCCCAAGCAGGTGCTTTAGTCTGCTGAGTATTAGGCCAGCCCTAAAATCTTATTTTTTTGAATAGTTACACTGCTTTGCAAATTCCAGTTTATCTGCTAAAGAAATTATTAAAAAATTAGATATTGAAAAACCACATTAAAGTATAAGAAAGAACTATATCATGTCAATGTAGACAATATTTCTTCTTTTTTAAAGCAATAAATACCAATGAAAAAAATCAGCCACTTTGATATATTTTGTGGTAAATCTCTTAAATGTGCAATTAATATAATTTTATATTAGTAAAAATAATACACATTTAAAATAGCATAAAGTTGTTTTTTATAACCAGGTAATATATGGACCCAATATATTATTATGATATACTGTTCAACAGATTTATAGAAAGGTACATGGTTCTTTACAACATTGACCAAAAAAGATTTCCTTGAGAGCCTTTTTCTTTTCTTTTCTCTTTTCACTTACGTATGTGGTACAGGATCTCACTATGCAGCCTGGACTCGTAGTGATCCTCCTGTTTTCAGCCTCCCCAGCGCTGCGATTACAGGCATGAGCCGCCACGCCTGGACTGGCTGGCTGGCTGGCTCAGTGCTCCTGGGGGCGGGGCTGATGTGGGGTGTGGTGCCGGGGATTGAACCCTGTCCCTGCGCTTGCCTAAGCTGATGCTTACTTAGTCCACTGAGCTATCTCCCTGCGCCTTGAGAGCCCTTTTCTCCATAGCTTTAATATACATCTCCTTGTTAGTGCAATTTACGTCTCAGATGGGAAAGAAGCACGCCAGAAATACCGGCCGTACTATTTGTCTCACAGTGTGTACGAGTAAGAAGCAGACCAGTTGGCCGAGGCTTCCAGTCCCAGCATGGCTCCCTCGGCCTCTCACACCCACTGTCCCTGACGCCTCACCACTCCCCGCACCCCTTGGAGCCCCTCAGCATGCTCACACTTAGGCCATTCGCTCAGCGCAGACAACCTTGCTACTGTTGGGGAAGGCAGGCAGGGAGCTGAGCAGGACGCTAAGGCAGGAACTGCAGCAGATGAGGGGGACCCCCGACAGGAGCAATGCTGGGGGACGGAAAGGAAGGGGGCAGAGAAGAAAATCAGAACTCAGCAGCACACACTTCAGAGGTCTGCAGCTCCAGGCCCCAGCTGAGGTTACCTTGGTGATGCGCACCACTCTCCTTGGTTAAGAGCAGCTCACTTCCTCCTAGACCCATGACATCCCAAATTTATCAGGATATCAAGGGTCCATGAATTAGTTTAAATACAGAGCGGGGGCCTGATGTTATGGAACAGGTTAAGAGGATTCAAACAGTGTTTAAAGTACAAAAACAAACAAAAAAGGCCCCCGTTCCTGTAAAATGGGGTGACATCCTTCCTGGGGGCGGGCCACCTTCTCCTGGGATTTCTAGTCCCTCCTTCCAGAGAAGCACAAATGTTCCCTAATCTCTGAAATAACGGGCTTCATTTCTCACAGCACCCACGCTCGACTCTCCAGTGTGCTCTCAAATCTCTGCCTAATGCTTCCTTTTTCCCCTGAGCTGCTTGCTGACACCTCCTGAACGCGCTTTTCCTTTTCCTGCCAAGGCAGCCAGCGATCCAGCTCCTTAACCTACAAAAATTAGGTGTAGGTTCTTTATTTCAGTTTCAGGAACCTCTCACCTACAGCCCAGTGACAAAGGGACATCCACTCTGTTCCTGGGGCCAGGCTTCTGGCTGGGAATTTTATGCGCAAAAGCCCCCAAATGCATATCCTTATCCCCTTTTCAAATAAAGAAATGAAAGTCCCCAAAATACAACGAATTTGCTCAGGGTCACAGTTACTAAATGGCATCCTGAAGATGTGTAAATAAGTCTTTGTGACTTTCTGTTCTTATTGCATTGTTCCCTTGCTGTTTTTTCTGGGAGCCACTTTGTGAAAGGGCTTTTGTCTTCTGGACATCAAAGCAGTAAAATAAACCTTAGCAAAGAAATACTAATAAAGAAAACAAGCAATACAGGTGGACAGCCAAGGAGCTTTAATTTACAGAGCAGCAGGCATGATTACGTTATTTCTACTTGTTTCATGATGACAATTTCAATGCTATGAAATATGCAAACTTAGAATAATGAAGCAAGCCATTAAAAAGAAAACAACATTTCTAGGAAGATGTTTGCTAACATGGTATAAGTTTCTACTCTGGCTGCGAGGTTTGTGTTTACATGAAAAACTCAAAGATTTTTGAAACTAATAAGCTACAACAGCAAAATCAAACAAGTAACATCATTTTAAAAAACAAAACAAAACAAACAAACAAACAAAAAACCCACCCTTCAGTCCCCAGAGAAAGGCGACACTGCGGAGAAGCTTGTAAGCTGTACTTATGACTTGGAGTGAGGAGCAGTGCTGCTCGCACACAGCAAGCAACCCTCACGTGCTTGGACCTGAGTCGGAAAGCAGTTTCAAAATGCCCTTGCCAAGGTTTTGAGCTCTACCCTCTCTGAATTCCAAACTGGGCCTCACCGAGACAAGCACTGTGGGGCCCTTGGAGTGGGGCCCCCACTGACCCCCCATTTCCCTCTTCCCCTTCGCTCCAGGCCCCCTTTTCCTTCCACCTCTCCGGTCAGGACAGTTCACAGCACACTGGCATCTGCAGTGGGACACTGCAGTGCTCCTGACCCCTTCCTAACTCAGCCAGTTCTCAAAAGATACAAGTTCTGGTCCAGCGGCTCTGTCGCCTGCTCCACACCACATGTCTGCTCTGACCCTAAGGATCATTTTAGATACTCGGTCTTCAGTACACTATTCTTTAAAAGTTTAATAGATGGTTGTATGCCCTGTGGCATCCTCTTTATATCCCACGACTGCACTAAAGTTTTTCTAAAGAATTTTTTCTCTCTCTGCCTCTCTCTCCCTTCCCTTTTCTACTTTTCCTCTCCTTCTTCCCTACTTAATAACTTCTACATAATCAGTGTTTCACAAGCTTATCCTGGTAGAAGTCACACATGCAAGTGATTCACAGTATGACAGAAGACAGAAGGCTATCTGTTTAATTATATATCATTCATAGCCACTAATAAATAATGGCATATTATTCTATTAACTATGGGAAAAGAAAGTAATCCCAAATCGAAACTCAATCCTATTTTCCGTTTTCTATTATATTTTTATTTGACTTTTGTGATGTTATTTTCCCTCTGGAAGCAATATTTTTCTCCAGCTACAATGCACTCATTGGTTTTTAATCCATGTCTTTCCTTTGAAAGCACAATTATCCCGGATCAGCTTCACTATCCTGCCCCATTACTGGAAAGCAGAGTCATGAATTATTCAAGAGCAGCACAGGAGGGAGGGGCTTCATTCTATCATCGCAGGAACATGCAAGGGACTGCTCCTGGCCAGAGGAAAAAACATGGACAGAGAAAGGACCCAACTCATGAACTGAGCAGACCGGTCTTGCAAGAAACTTTCTCTGCCCTCTGACTCAGCCCTGGATGAGTCACCTGTGACTCTCCATTATTGCCACAAACGAGGAAGCATACACACACGGAAACATCCCAGTGGCCCTGAGGACAAACTGCAATGTTCTGTGACATGTTTTCATGCCATAAGGTGTACCTATGTTATATCATTAATGGAGTTGGCTGAAGCCTTTGGCATTTCATTGCTCAACATTCAAAGTTAACTTGTTAAAATTGCCACTGTACTTCTACACAGTGGAAATTGCAAAGGTTGTCCACGTGCTATTTGCAAAAATATTCTAAAGTATGAACACACAGCCGCTGAGACAAGTAGTGAGCCAGGTCTGGTGGCACACGCTTGTGAACCCAGAACTTTGGGAGGCTGAGGAGGGAGGACCCCAAGTTCAAGCCCAAACTGTGCAGTTGACCAACTTAGCAAGGTGCTATCTTGAAATTTCAAAAAAAGTAAAACAACAAGAAGGCTGGGTTTAAAGCTCAGTTTAAAGACTCTGGGTTCTACCTCCAGCCAAGTACTACCAAAAAAAAAAAAAAAAAAGAAGAAGTAATGAGTAAGTATTTGAATCTTTTTTGGCTGCTCTGGGACTGAACACAGGGTTTTCTGCATCTTAGGGAAGTATTCTACCACGTAAAGCAAATATTTATGATAAGAAACTAAAATTTCCTAAATCCAGAACCTTCACTCCCTTGATTGTACGTTGGGGCATGGCATATTTGTTCTAATGTCCGTAGGGAAGGCGACATGGAATAACCGAGCTTCACATTCCCCCTCTATTTAGTGACACACTTTCTTCAATAAGTATTAGCAGGATAGGAATCTATTGCTGCACACATCAAAAAATGAACCACTGCCGCAGAAATCCGTAAGTACAGAAGGTTCTTATGAAAAAGCCAACGTATATAAAATGCTCAGTTTTTCCCCCAGGAAACCTAGCATTGTAGCATCGTATGTTCCTTTCAAAACAGTTTCTTCTCTCATGTGCAGAATTCCAGGTTGGACCTCGGCACAGCTGGTTCCTTGCAAGCGTCCAGCAGGCCCAAACTCATCAACTGCACATGGGCATCGTCTTACTCCATAGATATCACCTGCTAGTACAAGGACTTGCTAAGGTAGGGAGGAAACCTGTGCGCTATAGAGAAGAGCAGTCTGAAATATTAGCAGATCTCTGCATTTGCCCTGCACTGGGGCCCAAGTGTTTTTTGTTTTTTGTTTTTTTCCCTCAAGAAAAAAGGGAGGAATGATCTGTGAAGTTCTGGAATGAGCATGGGGAGGAGCAGCTGGAAAGAACAAACTGACTTCGCTGGTTGAGTTCAACGGGAGCAGCAGGGGGCCAGAGTCACTGATAGCTGCTGCTTCTGCTCACCAGGGTAGCTCACATCCTTCAGGCAATGTGAAGATGCCCAACACATGGAGGACTGGAGCTGCAGAGACGGAGGTGGGCAGGGAAGCAGCATTCTGGTAAACAGGGCACTGCACAGAGGAGACCTGGGAAAGAACACCCCGCGGGGTGTAGTGCAAAACGTCTCTTGCTACCCTGTCTTTACGACAGCTCTGTTCCCAGAGGAGAAGACTCTCTGGTCGTTTTAGGTCCAATTATGGGGCTTCTTTTCCAGCCCACCGAGCTCATGTGGAATGGGCCGCATCTCTCAAGGGCTCATGCAGATGCTGCTTCTGTCGTTCACCATGTGTGCAGGAGCACAGAAGGAGCCTTGCGTCCCACCAGATACCTTTCAGGGGAGCAAGGTTGCCTAAGGCCAAAGCACTCAAGCAGAGAAGTGGCAAGAAGCGCAAGCGCAGGAACTGCTGGCTGTGGAGCCAGATACCTAGACCCAAGAACACGTTGCCGAAGACCTCATTTCCTGAGTATGTATATGCCAGAGGTACACACTGAGGGATCAAACTTCCCATTGGGTTCAAGCCAACTCTTAAGCCTATGTGGTTTATGTAACTCAAATAGTTTGCATGTTCAAGAGAAAGTTTGAGCATGCAGATACAGACTGCTCTCTAATAGAAGCAACTTCTCCAATGGCTCAGAAGAAAAAGGCTCTTACGATTCCCCCATCACCTTCCCCATGATCTAAAGTACAAAGGGCCAAAACATTGGCACCACTCGTTAGCATGATGAATGAACAGCACCAGAGTAAGTTTCCCAAATGCTCTCTCTGTAATGAAAGCAAGTTTATAGGACACTGATTTCCAAAACCCTAACAGGGCATTTCATACCACGACTTCCACCCTTTTGGAAGATTTCATATTCAAAATGTTTGACCATAATTATTGCTCTTTTGATCATTTCTCAAGATAAACAAGAAAATCATCAAGTCTAGGGCTCGATTTATTCTCCAGTGTGGCCTCTGCTCACTGTTCTTCCCCTGAAACACTGTGTAAGTCACACAGGTGTCCAGGAAAAGGGGTAAAAAGGTAGGACTGACATCTCTCTGTGACTGAAAATGCACATTTGACACATGTAAGGCCACCATCTGATTCTTCTGTGCGTGAGGCAGAAAGCACTGAGGCCCCTCCATGGTTCCCTACAAGACAGTGAGTGTGTTTAAATTGCACGATCACATCAAGCAACAGAACTCAAGTGGAGAGATGATGTCACTTGTCTAAGTTCTCTCGGGATATACCGTGTAGGAAGCAAGCATCTCAATCAGAGCACGCGCACTTCCTGCAAAGCTAAATGCTACACTATTTCACATCACGATGACTTCTTCATTCACCAGGCAAACTTTTGTCCTTTTGTGCTACCCTTAGGTAATTTGACATTTCTGCTTCAGTTCCAAATTAGGCTTGGCAAACTGACTCAAACGAGCAAAGTTTAATTTCTAATATTGTCAGCAAGAGACTTTTGGCCTCTATGGATATCACTTTTTAATTCATGTACTCCACACATCATTTCGACAAAGCTTATGAACAGGAATCCCAAACCATGATATGAATCGTTCTTATCTGCTTCAATACGAAGTTAAAGGAAGCCTTGCTATCCTGAGAATTGCTAAGCATGTGGTCAGCTTTCTTTAGACACAGTGACTCTGCCTGAAATAACTTGCTGCAGACTTGGGAACTGGGCTGATGCAGTGCTGGCCGCATCACGTTCATTTCTAAGGCTGTTCTTGATGGTACCAGGCATCTGTTTGGTCATCTTGGCTTCCATAACACTGTGAGCGAATGTCTTTTAGAGACTGGTAAACTATATATAGAACTGAAAGTTAACAAAATGTTAAGGATCAGAGCAGAGAAGGTACAGAGCTTTAAAGCGATGAGTACTAAAGGGTTAAAGAAATCAAATGGCTTTGTTAGGAGGAACATTAATTTAAGCTGCTGGACTGATTTAAAAATACATGAACTAAAAGAGATTCGTATTTCCTTTCTTCATCATAAAGTACTCTAAAATATGAGGTAAAAGCATATAGGTTACACAAATTAGAGGTGGCCGAGGAGCTCAGTGGTTTATATGGATCAACTAATCAACCACAATTCTACCTCCTTTCCTCTCTTTGCAAGTGTTGTGTTTTAAAAGCTGGTTCATGGGGAGTGCCCCCTCAGAAGAGCAAACAGCAGGAGAGCTAGTTAAACAAAGGACTTGCGTGCAATAAGATCTAGGTCTGAACCTTAATTGCTTACTTAGATGGGTCCTTGAGCAAGTCACACAACTTTTGTGAGTTTTATTCTTAAATAAGAATGTTTTATGCATTTCCTAGGGGTACTGAGCAAGTATAATTGAAATAGTGGTGTCAAGCATGTCCTGCACAGACCTAGCACTCAAGAAATGTGAACTGTTGCCTTCTAGGTCAGCCCTACTTAAGGAAAATTTTGTCATCTCTCATGGCCATGCTAGTGTCCTCAGAAAAACGCATATGATATTTCTTCAAAGTTCCCAACTACAACCTTCAATATGGATATTCAATATTCCCAAATAAGAATGTTAGTACGCCACATATTGCTTGCATGCCATATTTCCTATTGCCAAGTATTTATCTTTGAAATTCAGCCAGTGGCTTAATTACCCGATTGAGCTGTGCCATCCATCATCCTGAATAGCAAAAGTCTGTCCAGAAGAAACTAGAAATGGCTTCTCTCTGAGTTATTAGTCAGGAAGTCCGATTTCACTTCAGGCAGATGTGCCAAATCCAGGGACTTCGTCTCACATTCTCTCGGTTGATAGCAGTGTTGCAGATCCTTCCTATTTTCCAGGACATGCGATGCTATGGCAAAACACTTATTTCCTTTGTGTGTTGTAGTAGCTTCACATTTTCGTTGCTCAGAAGAACTCACAGTAATCTGGCTAGCCCTGGGAGAAGTGAAATAGACAGGGCCCAGTGCCCTCTCCTGGGTCACTTCTCCTTGGGTAAGCCCGGTAGTTCTAAAACAGAGCTGCCCTTGAGATCCGCCCCCCCATGATGCAGTATTCTGAGCTATATCCCCAAAGAGTTGTTACTATCCACTATTTATATTTCTTTTTCTTCCCATAGTAACACTCACCTATACTTGTAAGGAAGACTTCCCAGCCAGCCACCAGAGCAATGGGAACATTGCTTCTGATCCTACAGTCCTGTAGCCACTGGGGTTGACAAGGTGCACACTGTCATCTTTATCATTGATGCAGTTAGCATAGAACTATTTCCTGTACAAGTCTTGATGTAAGAAGCATTCAGAAACACCACGATCCCTGAAGAACTCTGCCTTTTCTAGCAGAAAGAAGTCCAGTTTCTGTATGGGCTACAGAAATAGGCTGCTGTCTATGGCAGGTGCTAATTGTAATTAACCTCTGTCTAGTTTACTGAAGACTAGTAGGAGACATGTAATCTTTATATGATATGACTCTTTATTTTGCACCTTGAAGTTAGGATTTGCATCAAGGCGAGAATAAATTTAGCCTGCCTTTCAATTTCAAGGAAGTGGCTACATGATTTTCTTTTAAAATTGATGATTTTTTTTTTTTTCTTGTTTCAGAACCTTTATTTGTTTATTCACTCATTTTTTATGGCCGGCTCAGCCCATCCCGAGGGCAGGGCTGGCACAGCTTGTGGTGCCGGGGATCGAACCGCAGTCCCTGAAGCCGCCCAAGCTTTCCCAAGGAGGCGCTTTAGACCACTGAGCCATCCCGCCGGGCCCCTGGCTACATGATTAATGATTTATATGACGAGCAGCCTAGGAAGTGAAAAAAGATAAGGAATATGCGAATTCATCTACACACTCATTTAACAGTTACTTGCTTCCTTTGAAATGTTTGAAAGGGAAATAATCAACATAATCATCAATGAATCCATCAGTATTAGCTACACGCATTCTTATTTGATGGTTGTTAATACTTTAGGAGAATTTATACGTTAAAAGACAGACTTTTTCCAATTTGCCAGCAGGAAATAAATCAGAGTAGGTGGGATCACACTATGCTATTGAGTAAGTAGACAGGTGGTGCCTTTTCACATAAGGCAATAATGGACCAAACTCATTTGTAGCACATGGAAATGAACTAGGTAGGTAAAGCTAATATTATCATAAAACACAAATCGAACAGTGACTCAAGAAGGCTGAGCTTATTGCCATTTAGGAAAAAATCTGGTGTTCTCATTTCTTTACCTAAGGAATCATGCAAAGCACTTCCTATTCCTTTCATAAAGTCTGAATTATGAGGCGAGGAGATATTCACCAGGGAAGGCTGTAGATTTTCCCGGGGTCTCATTTTGCTCTGTGTCGCCCTCTAGGTGAAGCATGAGGTGAAAATGAAACCATCAAGCAAAACAGTAAGAAAAAAGAGAGGAAATTTTAACAAGGAAAGCGTTAAACGTTTAACATCCACGTGATAAAGACTTTGTCATGGAGGAGAGAGAAGCAGCCCTGGTGAGAGAACTAGTGAAACAGAGAACTTACAAAGAAACAAGAAATAGACAGAAACATACATCCGGGGAATTACAAGGATCCAGGCAAGGTGCGGCCTTGCCCCTCAGCGCACTGCGAAAGTCAGTCTCACTCTGCGCTCCCTCTCTGCCCAGGAGGCAGCCACCAGGCACGCGTGGCTTCTGCACTCCTAATGAGAGACAGTGTGTGTCCACGTGTGCTCACCGGAGGCACTCAGTGGGAGCAGAGCCACACGGCGAATTGTGCTTGGCATAGTATTTTGGGAATACCGAGGTAAAAAATATCGTTAAAATTAACATCATCTGTCTTTGTGTTTTGTTATTAAATTTTAAATTAGCTACTAAATTAAAATGGCATCCATAGTTTGTATTATGTTCAAGAGCACAACCTTGAGAATTTTTAGAAATCATTGAAACTGATTTACCCATGAACATTTTTCTAATTGAGAAAAAAAATTAGGGTTCTGTCCCAAATTTAGCAAACTTGTCATTGGTTTGTCGACTCCCTGAGTTTCCTCTGGTAACTCTTACACTTCAGCCATAGAGAAATCTATGCCACTGCCAGCCATACACCCAGGAAACCACAAGAAAATAGAGAAGTAGGCCCACCAGCTCCTTCTCATACTGACTGCAGACAGCAGAATGCTAGACGGGATACGTGAATGACAGACCTCTTCTGGGAGCCTGCGATTTGAGAAACAGCCATGAAGAACCAACAGGGAGATGAAATGCGAACTCAGAATTTAAATTTATGCAGAAAGATAGCACTCCTGTTTTTTCATTTTCACTATAATTAAAGTTGGTTTACTGAAGACTTAATTTTTACACTTAGCTTTCTCTATCCATCCAGATACTTAGATTCCATGAATTCTAAATTCCTTCAGCTTTGACCTTGCATTAACTGGGCCTGTTTTGGTGCCTCTGCACTTAGCATTGCTTCCACCAATGATTTTCTTTTCTCTCGCCATCATTTGTGGAGCTGGCTCTTCCTTGACATTTTAATCTCAACATAAAGGTTATTTCCTCAGAAAGCCCATACCTGACCAATGCATTTTTTTTTTTTTCTCAGTATTGCAGCGTCTTTCTACAGAGTCATGCACCCATCTGGTTTTGGTTTGGTTGGTTGGTTTTGGTTTGAATTTGACACAGAGTCTCGCTTCATCAATAAGATATGCAGGTGGGGCTCTCAAACTTACGACCCACGTGCCTCAGCCTCCCTGAGTTACGAGGTAACAGGGGTGTTCCACTATGCTCAGCTCTTCTAATATTTTCCATCACATCATAGATTTTACTTTTCCGTTTTATTTACATAAATTTGGTGGATTTTTCCTTGTTTGCATTCTTGTTTCCTCACTGATTAATTCGCTTACGCTACAGTTGTCATGAGGACCTTCCCTGGCATACTGCTGTTCTATCCATTGGATCAAGAGGAGTACCTGGTACTTGAGAAATGTTAAGGAAGTGAAATGACGTGGTACTTTGACATAAACAATCAAAAATGATCGATGAGTTTAAGACCAGATGAGCTTATGAACTAACATCATTACCACTGAGGTCTGAGGAATCAGACCGGGAAATGTTGGGTAAGAAGGTAGCCACGAAGCCAGGGGCCCTAGAAACAAACTCATAGCACACACTGTGCCTGGTAAGGATGGCTCTGGCCTAGCATCTCACACTCAGGGCTTTGCCTTTCTGTCACTTGCTAATACCATGCATTTAGATTCTGAGTGCCCTGAAGTTGCCACCCCCACTGCTATGCTGAGAACTGGATACCGCTCTCCCTTGACTTCTGACCAAAGAGTTCTGCTTTGAGTCTACTTCTGGGTCACAAGCTCCACATATGTGAAGTTCTGAGGATGCCCATCTAGTTGCCCCAAGCTAGGCCACCTATTAGAAAATAGACACTATTTGATTTTTTTCCTTCTAAATATAAGGAAGAAGTCTCTGGTCCTCATTAAGATATATAAGGCAGCAGCTTCTCCAGGCAAAAAGAAGGCATTCTTTTATGGAAAGAGTCCCCAAATACAAAACTTCTCTATAAAGCTGTACCTTTTGGGGGGATGCGTTTTCTTTTCTCCAACCAGATATGCTCTCTACGACTGAACATTATGCAACTAAACTTTTGAAATTATGAGTTTCTTTTTTTTTTTTTTTTTTTTTTTGCGGGACCAGGATTTGAACTCACAACTTTGCACTTGCCAAGCAGGCACTTGTGCTGCAGAGCTATCTCCCCAGCAGCATTCTATAGTGATCTCTGTTCTTCAGAGAAATATACACACGTGAATATATGACGAGATTTGCTCTAAGACATTGGCTTAGGTGACGGTGCAGACTGAGGAGTCCCAAGATCTGCAGCTGGCAAGCTGGGAACCCAGGAAAGCTCAAGGTGCTATCGCAACCAGAGCTCAAAAGCTTAAAGGACAAGGAGCTGATGATCCCAGCTCAGTCCAGAAAGCCTCAAGGCTTGAAAACCAGTGAAAACGACTCTTTCAGTTATATTCTGAGAGCAGGAAAAGAACTACTGTCCCAAGACAAGCAGGTAGGGACAGCTCCCCCTCACTGGCAGGGAGGGCTCCCTTTGGTCTAATGTAGGCTTTCAGGAGGTTCGATGAGGGCCATCCACCTTACAGAGGAGAACACTATGCTGTAGTTAGTTTGCAGATTCAAATGTTAGCATCATCCCAAAGTACTGGAGCACAACCAGTGTAAGGTCGACTCGACATTTATATGCCCTAGAGCCTTGTCAAGTTGATGCCCACAATAAACCATCACTCCCACCCTTCTTAGGACAATCAACAATCAAGGTCTAACGCTGTCCTGGGCAACCATTATTTCCCTGACGAGGGGCCCGCTATGTTGCTGTTCAGGTCTTCATAAAGATATGTTTGTCTTTCTGATCCCTGATCCCTGGGAGAATATTTTACCCTCAGTATGTACAGAGTGGACTACAGGAGCAGTAGTTCAGGATAGGGGAAGAACTCAGCCCTGAAGCACTGTCATAATTACATACTCACGGCCCGTCATCTAGATTGATATATCAACTGCTGCTGGAAAATTGACACAGAAACCACACTGCTCATTTGCAAACTGAGATGTGAGGTGAGCCTGAGTGAGAGACATGGTCTGACTTCGAGGAAGAATGGGTATCTGCCTGAGGTGAGGTTGCCAGGAATGGCTGGTGGCGCCAAATGGCTTCCTGCCCTTCAACCCTGAGGAAGAAGGAGAGGCACTTGTGGGTTAGGTACAGAGACCAAAGCTTTCTTATACAAAAGAGTATGATTACTGCTGTGAGTTTAATTCTATGTTCGCTGCAAATATTCAATCAATATTGAAAAGCAACAAAGAAAATAACTTCCTGAGATGGTGCTTTTCTTCAGCATGGTCAAGATTTTCCCCCAGAAAACAGTCAAAGTTGGAAGCAAAACATGAAGCAGGAAGAACTGCACAGCAGTGGGCCTGTGACTATGCTTCTAAAGCCCCAGCAAGCTGAGGGCCTCCAGGCAGGAGGGAGTCTGACTGGTTTAATGAAGTGTCCTCCAGGCACAACTGCCAGGACTTACTGTTAGTCAAAGGTCAACAATTCCACATGAACATGTATGATATTTCCTCACAGGCTGTTAAAAGCAAGCCTTTGACACTAACAAGAGGTGCTTAGAAAATGTTGATAAGTATACAGAAGGTTGAACATGCCCTGAAAGGTCTGAATTCTAGATTTCTGAATCTTTGAAGAGAAAAAAATCAGTTATTCACCAGAACTAGCAGAAGGGTGACTTCAGGGAGGCATGCACCCCAGGGACAACATACAGGAAAGTGTCAAAAAACTCAGTAAGTAGGTGAATTGATATTTCAAAACAGTATTTTTAAAATCAAATCATCAAGCTCTGAGTCATAGACTCACTGCCTGTTCTTGTATATAAAGTTTTATGGGAACCAGATGAATTAGGTAGTTTCAGATCCTGTCTTCATTAATATTTTGATATTTTATTCATAATGATTTTGTTTTCCATTGGTTTTTACAGCATTGCATGAAAGTATTACCTAATATCTTGAATGCTGAGTGTCTGGCACCTTCTTTAATTTTTAACCCAATTGCTTTTACTGAGTTTACCCCCATTCTGGCCCTGTACAGACCTTCCATAATGAAGCTACTCAGACTGATGTTTGTCCAAAATATTACCATAGTATAATGTACTGTTTACCAGAATAAGATTGGATGATTTGCTAGGAAAATTATACAGCGAATCTACAGATGCTTCCATGTCAATGCTCTTTGCCCATTCTATAGCTGAGCATGCTGGGACTGACAGACAACAGAAAACAGCCAAGCTGCAGCCGTGGTTAAGCCTGGACTCTGCTATGTGTGGTCTGACACAGTGGCCCAAACTGCTAATCACTACTCCAGGCTATGATAAGTACTGTGCTCAGGGCAGAGCTTCAACCTCACTGGCTTTGTGGCCCAACCACAGCCCCGGGTGGGGCATGGAGGTGTGGTTGTGGGGCTGTATCTGGGCCTGGGACTCTTCCTCTGGCTAGGCACACATACCTTGGTCTCTTTCCTGCAGACTGTCATGGTGATAAAAATGATTATGAAATGCATTGATTTGTGTAGCATAGAAAACATGACATATGATGTATGTGTATGCATTCTACCATTATGTCCTCAAATTAAAATTATTTAATATATATTTTCAAGGATCTTGTCCCCTGTAATTATCCCACTTTGAGTAATACAGAGCAACTTGATGATATGGAGAGAAAAAGATTGAAGACAATCTTGCAAACATGCTTAGATCTGTGTAGTTATAGGAACCTTCTTGTTTTGCTGTAGCTGCCCTCCACAAAGCATCGTCCAGCTTGCATTTCACCCACGGTTCTGTCACATCGGCCCTTGCACTGCTTAACAGATGCGATCACTACATTCACTCCGGTCTTAACACCCTCTCTATTGTGCCCCAAACAAACCAATGCTGGGCTATCATGCTCTGGTAACCCCTACCAATATTGAAAATTACTTAAAGTCAGGCATTCACTTGCTCACATTTTCTGCTTCATTGATCAATTTATTGCATTTTAATTATGTCTCAATTGGAGTTTTTCAGTTGCTATCCTCTTGCTCGTAATCCTGTATAAGAAAGTTGGCCCAGTCCAGAGTTCCTGATCAAAGGTCAATGCTCTGTGGAAGGGGCTTCTTAGCCACAGTTCTCCCTGTGGGGAGACTTTCCACAGATGGTCGTGCATGAGAACCAAGGACAGGTGACTTGTGTGTGTTACATGGGAATGGGTGAAGTGGCCTGGCTCAAAGAAATGACAGAACCAGTTATACATATTACTCTGTCTCTTAGGAACCTGATATAAAAAATAACCTATATAGCAACATCTTGTATATTAAAACAAAGCATATAAATGGTCATCATGTGAAGAAAAACCTGTGGTGATCTTATTGGGCCAGGTGCAGAGGAGGTCAAGCAGGAAGAGACCGTAGAGCTTGGGAGAGATAGTAGGAAGTGATGTAACCCACAGGAAATTCAAAACCTTGGGGCTCTACCCTTCTCTTTGCTCCTGACTTTCTTCTCAGTCCAGCTGCAGACTACATACAGACTTCTGGGTAGATTCCTTTCTTGAAGAGAATTTTTGTGTGTGTGCCTGGCTCCACTCACCCTGAGGGAGTGGTTGATGTAGCATGTGGTGCTAGGGATTGAACCACGGTCCTTGCATTTGCCTAAGCAGGCACTTTAGTCCACTGAGCTACCTCACTGGCTCTTAAATAGAATAATTACTCACTAGGAATTGGGATACTAAGAAGGAAGTTTCCAAAATCAGTCAGAGTAATTTTGAAAAACTGTAGGTATCATACAAGGAAAGTTTTCAAAAGGAAAGAGCAACTTTCAAGGAGAAGAGCATTTTTTAGAATATTTTCTAATGCTTGCTAACCAACAGATACGGAAGTAGTAAAACGGCATCAATTCCACAACCGATTTCAAAGGACAAGCACTATCTGATTCTTTCATCTTAAAAGAGTTGCCCAAGGGTTCTCTTTCTTGTAGTGCAGCCACCATGCTGGGAGAAGTCCCAGACACAAGGAGGGGCCACGAGTATGTGCTTTCATCGGTGTCAAGCTGAGGGACAAAGTGGATGACCAGCGCATACATACCAGTATATACGGCACAGTGTTAGCTGTGTTACTTTCCAGGTCATTCCAGTTGGAAAAGTATTTTAGACTGTGTAAGTGTTAGGGTTCAACAATGACAAAAGCCATTTGTCTAGAACTGGTGTTGTCTCCCTCTAGTTCTGCTTGTATATCTCTAGGAGAGTAGCTTTTCTTTGGGAAAATCCCAATAGGGTTTCCTTGCACTTGGTAATCTTCACAGAGGAGACCTCACACTTACTTTCTCATGCTTCTTAATGAATATATTTAAATACCATCTTTGTCAGTCATCTTTCCTTTTCATTTAGAAAAAATTTGTTATATAAAAATTCTACTTTCTAAATACCCCAAGCACTGATGGTGCTGCCTTGAAAGGGGGTGATGAGGCCATGATTTCTTTTCTTTCCCTGGGATCGTTGCTTGCTTCTGATGTTCCTTCCATTTTGTTCAAACATTAATCAGGAGTTCATTTAGTGAGTTTGGGAAAAGATCAAAGCCAAACATAACTTTTGTGGGCAGCAGAAAACATCCTTTGGAGAAAATGAGAGCACTTATTTTTATCCAGACAGAGGCCAGCGTGATTCAGAACATGCTCTGGTGATTGTTGAAAACACCCCCTCATATAAAATAAATTGCCCACCATGGCAAAGCACGGTCAATTCTCATGTCAACAAAAGACCAGAATATTCTGGGGAAGTAAACATTTTTGCAAATAGCCACAGATGAGTTTCTAATCTCTCCCATTTCTTCTTGACTGGCAGGAATAAAACAGTGGAACAATGTCAGCCTTGTTAGCTGTGATGAGTCCTAATCCTTTCTTTGCCTCAAGCAAACCGTCTTAACACAGAAGAGCATAAAATCCTCCTTAACATCAGATAAAAAAAATGATCATGTACTTCAGTGACGGTATGGGGAGGTCTCAGAAGGCAAAACCAAAGTGTGAATATTCTCTCCAAAGAGGATGCTGACGTCATGCATCTCCCCAAGCAGATGTACGACCACCCCATGGCGCTGAGACGAGCAGAAACTTAAAAACAGAACCATAAGGGGCATTTCATTAGGACTCTGATCTAGACACTCAACAAACCATATCTCTAGAATAACTTCACTGACCATAACTAAGCTGGCACCCAAGATCTAGTGGTTATAAAATGTGCACATGCATTTGGTTGCTTTAAAATGTACAGCTGTTCCACTCTCTGGGAAAGTTTGAGGATCATTCAGCCTGAGGATTAATCAAGAAGGTGGCAGTGCTGTGGGACCAGGGAATGGGTTCTAACCCTGACTCTCCTCTGAGTGAAGGCAGGATGGAGAGCCTAAGCTCTAGATAAAGTCAGACTTGTCTTTCTATGTTCTGGGAGCTTCGGTGCTCTCTTGATTTCTTAATACCATGATTTCTGCTGCTGCGAAATGGAGAAAATACCAAAATCTACCTTGTATGATACATATGAGCACTAAGTTGAGCCTATCACCTTAGTGCAGAATTTCCCATTTGTGGGACTATAGATACTTGGAGCTGGATAATTTTGATGTGGAGGGGGCCTCGCCTATGCACTGTTGGATATTTCCCAGCATTCCTGTCTTCCACCATAGATATCACAAGTGACTTCCAAATAAGTCTGTAGATATCATCTGATGTTTCATAGGGAGGAAAATTACCCTAGTTCAATAACCAGTGTTTTAGTGCCTGGAAAGACCAGCTGTTAAATAACCACAAGGAGGAGGAG
>PVJA010037540.1:0-20328 GCA_004027025.1 Myocastor coypus | reverse complement strand
GAGCCAGGGAGCCAGCGAGCCAGCGAGCCAGCGAGCCAGCGAGCCAGCGAGCCAGCGAGCCAGCGAGCCAGCGAGCCAGCGAGCCAGCGAGCCAGCAAGCATGCTCCGCACACAGCCCCACCCAGGTCAGCCTCGGTTTAGGGGCAACAAGGGAAGCATTAGTGCCCGGGGCCAGACTAAACAAACGCCAGCCAGAGCCAGCCACTTCTCCGGCCGGCCATGAGTGCAGCTCAGTGTGTCCCCCGGCAGCCTGAAGGCGACATGCGTGGCAAAGCAATGGATGTGAAAGCTGAGTGGCTATCTTGTTCTGCACCACTCTGCCTGCCAGGTCTGGCTCCCTGGGGGACCCAGATGGATCCAGATCCCTATGCTCAGGGGAATGCCTCCATATGAGTGTCACCTGTCAAATAGTGGCATGTGACTGTCCCTCCCAAATGTGACACATGTATATGCTGGTGCTGGACACAGCCGAGCCGCTCATCCACACCCTCCGCTCGCTTGAGACTGAAGGCCAACTCTGCCCTTGCCTGGGCCACTAACGCACACCCTCCAGCACTGGTCATGCCTCACGAGGAGCAGCCTATTTGTTTACTAACCACGGACAAGGAAAACTTCCAGGGAACTGTGACACTACTGTTTGGGCCTGCTGGATGTGTTTGCACTTGACTTATAATTACACGGGGAGACGCCCAGAGCAGGACTACAGTGGAACAGGCCAATTCTGACGTATGAAAATCCTGCATACACTGTCTGTCCTCTGCTCAGGATCTCCTCCCTGGACATGGCAGAAAATATCACTCACGTGAAAAGGCCACCACTGCAGAGACCAACGCCATGAGGGGTCGAGCTGCAACAAGACACCAAACGCTGCGCCACCCACGTTGATAAGCAATGTGGAATTTGATCATGGATTTGGCTTCACTGAGTGACAGTATCATTTGTGCATACAGGCGGACTCGGAAAAGGTACGTCACTGTCTCAGGGTCATGTGGCGGGCAGGTGGGAGGACAGTAATGCCTGTCCCCGTGTCTTTCCTCCTAACACCAAAGCTGATGAGCTCCCAGACGCACCGGAAGCAGCTCTGCAGTGCACAAGCCAGACCCTCGGGGAGGAACATAGCTGGGAGACATGACAGGCAACAGCCAGTCCATGGCAACAAGCCGGCCCCTCGCACATGTACCTCTGAAAATGCCAGACTCTCTTAACCAACGACAGCCCCAACAAAATGCCTCCCACGGGCAGCCAGTGCACCCCAGGAGAGCGGCTGGCGGGAAGCAGAGCCCTCAGAGGGCAGCGCTCCAGGCTGGTCTGTCTGCGGAGAAGTCAACAGGTGCATCTGCTGGGTCACTCCCCACTGGCCGGGAGGCAAACACTTGTTCTGGCACAGCAAATGCTCACATTTGACAACAGTGGGCTGAAGCCAGGGTGTGGGAGGGTTTCCCCTCAGGTCCCAAGAGCCTAAGCCCCAAGCACCGCCCTCCCCGTTCCTCTGCCCCTCCCCTCCAGCAGGGTGCCCTCTGCAGAGCCAGATGCATGCCCCTCGCTATGACAGGCTCCAGATTGCACTACTGCCCCCTCCCCAAGCCCCAAGGACTAAAAGCACCGAGTTTCCTCGCCCAGCCAGTAGAGTCACTTTAATCTTGATTGAGTAGAAAATGGCCACGGAACATTAAGAGGAATAAGCGGGGGAGCTGGGGACACAGCTCAGCAATCTAAGCACCTGCCTGTCAAGCTCGAGGACCCAGTATCAACCCCCGATGCTGCAGGCCATGCTGGCCCCAAAATCAGGTGGGTGGTGCACAGCTGTAATCTCAGTGTTCAGGAGGCTGAGACAGGAGGATCACTGAGACAAACTGCAGAGTGAGGCCCTGTACCAAATAAATAAATTTTTTAAAAAGAAGAAGATTCCTTCTTCTGTATTTGCTTGGCCCCAGCCAGGCAACCATTCTCCACTTTCCAAGTGGGACTGACCAGCACCGGACAACATGACCAGCCGGGCTAGACTACTGGAAAGCTTCAAGAATAAGCAAGAACACACACCGAGACTGTGTTCACAGGGGCCGAAGACTAAGGTTATGCTCACTTCTGCAGCCCGAGGAAGACAACTCAGGTTACTCGATTTTTTAATAACAATGTCAAATCTAGAAACCTATCATCTACCATTACTTTTATTTCAACCTATGACTTTCTATATCTTCTTAATATTTAATAGCTCAAAAGCCAACCTTTAGAAAACCCTCCCCCCTTTTTTGAGACAGGCACTTCAGGCTGGCCTTGAACTCACTATGGTCCAGGGTGGCCACAAACTTGCAGTGATCCTCACGCTTCAGCCTTCCAAGTGCTGGAATTACAGGAATTCACCACCGCGCCGGGCTATAAGAGCAATTTCAATGCTATTTCATTTTAACAATGTTTCTTCCTGTTTAGAAAATCCCTTTCTTCCATCCTCTTACCTCCAGGATGCTCTAGAATGATCTTTAAAACCTTGAGTGCATGTTTCTTAAAAGGAGTCTTCTTTTCCTATAACTGCTACAGCATGTGACTAATTACATCAGAATGCAAGGTGAAAACACAAGCATAGTCTGCATCCTAAGTTATACCACAGAACACTTTGGAATAGTTCTAGCAGATGAAAGAAAATTTTATATAGTCGAGATAAAATGCTGACAAACCATAAATTGTCCATGCCCCATACGGGCGAGAAACCCCGCCCCTTGCCCCACCCCTCGCTCTGCCCCTTGCCCCGCCCCTCGCCCTCACCACGCCTACACACACCTGGCTGGTCCTGCGTAGTGCCTCTTCCTCTGCCTGCCATTCCTTGGAAGCCTGTTCCATTCGGCTGAACTTTTGCTTAAATTCCTCCAAATTTTTTTCTAACTGTTGCTTTACTGAAGTTATCTGATAGGGCAGGATGAAAAACAACATTTCATATTTATGTTCTTTATAAATAATCATCTATTTTTAAGTTACAGCAAGCTCAAACAATGGAAGAATGGAGGCCACTTCGGTGGAGACCCAATATAGGTCACCCCTTGCTCTCTAAATTAGAATCCAGGGGCCAGCCAAATAGCTCAGCAGATTAAAACGCCTGCAAGCAGGTACAGAGTCCAGTGTTTGGATTCCCAGGCCTGCCATGCAAGCCCCGCACCCAGGGTGTGCTGAGATGGCAGTTGAGACTGGGTATGGTGGCGCGCACCTGTAATCCCAGCTCTTGGGGGGCTGTAAACAGGGGGATCACTATGAATCCAATCTAGTAGTGAGACCCTAAACACCCTGTAGACCCATCCCTAAAATACAGAATAAATAAATTCAGTAAGAACCTGGATGTGTGTCTGGGCCTCCCAGTGACAATACACAAAGGAAAGAGGCTGGGTTTGGGACAAACGCCACCAAGAGACATGAGACCAGTCCAGAGAAGAAGGAACCTAGCAGATGCTGTCATCTTAAAGCAGTGTGCAGGGTCCTTACAGGTTCCACACAGACAATAAACTAAACAGACACGAGCTTCTGAGCTCTAAGAAAGAAAGAAAGAAAGAAAGAGAAAAGAAAAGATACATTCCAGTGGCGATGTCAAAATTAACATCAGTACTAGATAGCAGCTACGAGTAAAATGTAGCAAGCTGAAGCAAACACGAAGTGTTTACTTGAGGATAAGGACACATGCAGGGTCAGAGACCTCAGGACCCTCAGACAAAGGACTGGGTCCTCAGATCCTCCGGGAAAAAGGGCCCAGGTTGGCACAGGCTTGGTGGAGCCAAGCAAAGGCAAAGAAGTCAGACACAAGACAGAGCAGGGACAGCAGAGAGGAGGGCCGGATGCAACCTAAGACAAACTGGAAGTGACTGACTGAGAGAGCTCTGATTCACAGGATGAAAAGGCAGGAGGCCAGGATGATGCCTGGGACAAAAGACCTCAGCCAGCAGGCGGCAGCACAGCAGACCTAAAAGGCGTGCAGGCAACACCAAGCACAAAAGCAGACACAGAATTTGGGCTCATTCTTAGCAGGAAGATGGGGACACACGGAGGGACTTTGGGGTGATGGATGGACACAGAAGGATTGTGGGGTGATGGACGGACCTGGCTCCCAACGTTGGTGCCACGTCCAGAGAACATACCTTATTCCTGTACTTTATTGAGTTGTACGTTCATTGGTGCTATGCAAATTTTATGTTTTAACACAGAAAGGTTTAAATAGACTCTGAGCTTGACCTGAGGACACGTGGTCTTCTCTGCACACAAACAGGTGGTGGTCAAAGAAAGGCAGAGAGGCCAGCATCAGTGGCCTGCCCAGAAGGATGGGAGAAAGAGGAACTGAGGTCGGAATTGGGCCAGGGGAAGGACAGAACTACTGTTTAAGGCCATGAAGGAGACCGGGGAGATGCGGGTTTGAGAAGCAGCTGGAATTCTGAGAAGACCACGTGAAGGAGAGACAGCCAGGGTCTGATCTGCAGCTCAGGAGGGAGCCCCCGCAGGACGCGGACAACACACGGGCATCACAGAGATGACACAGAAAATGCCAACTGCAGGCGGCAAGACTGCTCTTGGAGCCTTAACTAGGTAAGACAGGCCCCAGAGGGATCCTGCAGGGGCCGTGTCCACAGGCACCTACTCGGTCCAGCTCGGCCTCCGGGCCCCGGATCGCATTTCTAGCCTGCTGCAGCTCCTGGGTGAGCCTGGCCTTCGCCTGTGCACTCTCCTGCTCCAGCATCTGGAAGGCCCGCTGCTGCCGGGAGAGCTCCTAGAACAGAGGGCCGACGGACGCGTCACCCAGGGGTGGTGAGCAGGGACCCACACCAGCACCTAGCAGGCAGCACCGGGTGTGTCCAGTGGATGCAAGGCTGGGTGCCAGGCTGGCAACCACCAGAGCTGGGCTCTACTCACAGGTCTCTGGCATCCATAGCTACCCAGGGGGGACCTGGCCCACTTCTGCCTCCTCTGCAGGCTCTTCTCAACCCCTTCATGGTCCAGGGCCATAGCCCGCTGCCACCCCCCACCTCCGTCCAGGGCACTCAGAATGGGGCGCAAACAAGCAGGCCACACCTGCCTCTCGAGTCTTCAGCCCAAGAGGGTGGGAAGTAAATGCCACCAGACAACTTGGGTCACCACACAGGGACCCCTGTACTCCTGGTCTCTCTAGTAGGGATTAGAATTTGATGGGACACACAGACTTAGGACTGTGTGGACAGTAACGCCACGCTACCACCCTGACACTGCCCCCATCTCCACAGGGACAGCCAGCTTCAGTACTAATTCCTCATTCAGGTGAAAAGACAGAAAGCAGCTCGCCTCCCACAGCAGCAGGTAGGCGTTCCCAGCCCACAGTGCAGGGCCTGGCCACTGCCCCTCATGCCCCAGGGGCAAGCAGGCTTTCCCAGCCCACAGTGCAGGGCCTGGGTACTGCCCCTCATGCCCCAGGGGCAAACAGGCTTTCCCAGCCCATAGTGCAGGGCCTGGGTACTGCCCCTTATACCCCAGGGGGAGGCAGACTTTCCTAGCCCACAGTACAGGACCTGGGCACTGCCCCTCACACCCCAGGGGCAAGCAGGCTTTCTTAGCCCACGATGCAGGGCCTGGGGACTGCCCCTCACGCCCCAGGGGGAGGCAGGCTTTCCTAGCCCACCATGCAGGGCCTGGGCACTGCCCCTCATACCCCAGGGGCAAGCAGGCTTTCCTAGCCCACGACGCAAGGCCTGGGGACTGCCCCTCACACCCGTTCTCATACCTCCTGAAGCTCTTTTTCCTTCTCTTTGACCCTCTGCTCCAGGGAACATCTGGCACTTTCTGCGTTTTGCCGCTGGCAACTCAAGTCCTCTGTCAGCTTCTTTAGCTTCTGTTCCAGAGCAGAACACTAACAGCAGAGAAAAACGCACCACGCCAGGCCAAAAATTATTCCAGGGAAGGGGCACCCAGCCCATGTTTTTCAAAAATCTTAGTTCCAAGACTTGGCTTACAGGTCGCCAGGGGCTCCATCTTTTTGTTCCAGAAAACACTGCATTTGAAACTGTCTGCCAGACATAAAAACCACACTATTTATTTCAAAACCTAGGGTTCCCCAGAATCAGAGGGTGCCTGGTCCCCTGCCTACAATTCTTCCACACAAAATGGGCTTTACAGGAAATTTCCAGGGACACACAACTTCCTTTCCACGGGCTCCTTCTGGACTTCCTATTTCCGGAGGTGCCAGCTCCCCGTGACACCAGAGGTGGCACCAAGAACAAGATTCTGCCTTCTTACACAGCCAGTCACCCATTTTTGAGAATGTGAGGTATTTGGAAGCACAGGACATGCTTTGAAACTTACATTGGAAGAAAATGGCCTTAATTCTTCAGGTGGCAATACCCACTCCCCTGTGCCACCTATTCCGGTGGGCACAAACCCTTACACGACCCTCACGGACAATGCTGCAGACCTCTTTGTGTTGGTGGGGGAGAATTCTCTAGGTCAGGGGAGACGCTCCCAGATTCGGAGGATCTCACCTCCAGTAAATTTCTCTAAAACTCTTCACAGCCTGATTTACCGTGATTAGGACTATTAGAAATTCAGTTGAGCATTCAGGGTAGAAAATAATACAAAACACTACAGGATATTTTGCTGAAAGGAAAAAAAAAAAAAATCCAGACACTACTAGCTAACCAAAGATGTAAAGCTCCAAGGTGTCAATTGTGACTGAATGGTTTTGCAAAGATCAGAACTTTTCAATTACAGAGCGAAAAAATTAAATTTTGAGTCAGGAGTTCAAATCGACTCACTGCCTTGGGCACCTATTAAAAACACTTCTGTTATCATCCTTGTTGTGCTGGAGTTTTTAAACATCCAAGGAAAAGTACTGAAGAGATTATAACAGTAAGAAAATATGAATTCAACCGGTATCTGCTAAGTGACTATTCTGTGCCGTGTGCTCTTCCAGGTTCTGAGGATATATCCTCAGCAGTAAAGAACACGGCAAAAGTCATGGCCCAAAGAAAGGTCCAAAAGCAGGATGACTGACAAATCTCAGAGAAAAAATACACGTATATTTTGAAAAGCACCTGCAGCTAAGTAGATGAGTGGGGCTTTGGCGCCCCCTACAGGCATTCCCTAAAACTGCAGCACACTCGGCTCACCCATCTCGGACGCAGCTCTTTTCACTAGACATACTTTTTTAAAGACCCTTTCTAAACATACACGTAATTTATTTTCATTTTGAAGACATTCTGACAGCCATGATGCATGATCCACATAAAAGCAGCTGATGGCTAAGTGCCATGAACACGTGTCATGGTCTACAGAAGGCACCCAGGGCTCAAGTGCGCCCTGAGGTCTGGTCCTGGCCGTCCATCCAACTTTCTGGGTCTCAGTTTTCACCCATGAAAAGTGAGGACTTCCGGGCTTGCAGCTGGCTGGACACTTTCTCTACACGGACTAAAGCCTCCTCTGAAGAGCCAGTATGCACTTGGGAAAGGCCAGCCACCTGCATCCCCTCAAGAGCACATGACTCTGCAGCTCCTCGCTACTTAACGCAGAGGGCTAATGGCGCTGGCCAGGAAATGGCATCAGCACCGCGTGGGGTTTAACTTTGGCAAAGCCCTGACAAACTCATCCTGGGGACCACAGGGGAAAAGGTGAAAAGAATTTCCAGTTAAGCAGATATGCAGCTGATCAGACAAAACCCAGAGGGAAAAAATCCAGAAAGGCTGGAACCAAGGAGCCTGGAGCGCCCGCTGATAGGAAGCCAGGGCTGTGCGGTCAGCACTGCCCCAGGTGCAGCTGTGATTTGTTCTGTTTTGTTTTCCTGTCTCAGGCTGCCTTAAGAGTGGGTCTGGTGTGGCTTGTGGAGCTGGAGGTCGAACCGCAGTCCCCTGCGCCTGCCTGAGTTTTAGACACAGCTCTTACTTCACAAGCAGGTTACGAAGAAAAAAGAAAAGAAAATGTTAGCCAGAACAAGATTTGGTGATCAGACCTCATCAAGACCAAGAAGGCAGGAGGTGAAAGGACAGCTGTCACTCACAGCCAGGAAAGCCTGGCTGGGCAGAAATTCGTTCAACTAAAAATTAACCGATCTGCAGGAATCTGTGTTGGAGGCCTCAGCACACCGATTAAGCTCGAGTGCGCGTCCTCACCTTCTCTGAAGGCTGTGTCGCGCGCACTGTGACCGTACTGTCTGTCAGATGCAGTGTCGGGTGCTGCTACGGATCACCCGCGTTCTCTACCAACTCGGGGGACATCAAAGCAACCTGCTGCTGCCAAGTGGGAGGGATCTCGACCCCACCCAGCCCCGAGGCGGCTGCCCATGGCATCCAGGGCGCCTCATATGTGCTATCAAAGACCATTACTCACATGTACTTTACAAACTCCACTGCAAAATAATACTCTTTGCAAAGAACTGGATAAACAGATGGAGCTTTGTCAGCAACACACGAAAATCCAAGTACCTTGGCTGCCGCCTGGTCGTTCTGCGCAGTCGTTCTCAGCAGCTCATCCCTGTTTTTGTTCAAAGCTTTGTCTTTCTCAGTTAAGTCCGCTTTGGTCTTCTCCAGCTGCAGCTGCAGCTCTTGGCATCTGTGCACGTGCCCTTGCGATTCTTTCTCCTGTCCTTGCAGGCGTAGCTCCAGCGCATTCACCTTGCTTCGTAGCTCTTAAAACCGCAAACAAAAAACGCATCCAGTTGACACGGTTCCCACAAAAGGTGTGGAACTTATCTTTTATTTTACTCTACTCTCAAATCTTCACCGAGGCAAATATACATAACTTACTACAACAAGGAAGCTAAGCGAATTTAATTTGAGTCGTTAATGTCTACTGTCATTTGTAGTCAAATTCTCCATAGAAGGAGAGGTGGATTTTGTTATGGTTCCACAGAACAATCTGGGGAGGAAGTGATTTTCTAAAATCACAAGCAGCACCCTACAGAGGATGCAAAGAGTACATCAGAGGTGACACCCTTGGTTAGTTACCACTTAAGTTTATACGCTGGCAAACTAACACAGCGTGAGATCCAGAGCTATGAGAGTGTTTCCACCGCTAAATTTTTACTGTACCAAAAGATGCACTGTCGTTAATCAGCTTCAGAATTCTCCCTCTCACTCTGAACATATTTATCCCACTGTTCCTGTAACCTTTCCAATGGCCTTGGCAGGGTGACAGCTCCCACCAAGGGAACAGCGCAGAGCACTGCAAACTGCAGTCTACCGAGCAGACTCCAAAACACCACCTGGCACGCCTGGCTGTCCGCCACGACAAAACACGAAGGCCAAGGTCGCAGGTTCGCAGAGACCTGGACGGCAGGGTGGTATGGGCAGAGCTGTCCTGAGATTCGCCACCCAGGCCACACCACTGGCTTGGGCCAAAGGCCAGGTGAGGAGCCAGGCCAGGAGCTGGGAGGCAGCCTACGTGACCTGCTGCTGCAAAGAGAGACCAAAGCTTCGTGGGCCCTGCTGGAAAAGCTCTGGACATCAGGCTTTCCTTACAAACTAAAGTACATTTGGAAACAGCGATGCCTCTTCCAGTTAGGGAAAGGGGCAAGGACTCAGGGCTGCTCCCGGGTCACTTGCGCTTACAGTCGTGTCTAAAAAAACGTGTGCGCTCCAAGGTTAGTACCTGGAGGCTCCTCTCTGGAAGCGTCTTGGCAATATCTAATCTAACCTTAATTTAGCTCCAGAAGTACCTTGATTCTGGCCCTGCAGCTGATCCACCAGAGGAGAGCTGCCACTGGGACGCTCACTGCCACTGGTGTTGGCGTCCCTCTTCCCGGTCTGCACAGTGGACCTGCTGGGGGTCACCTCTTCTTCTCCAAATACATGAGACATGGAGAAGTCTCTCCGGCTTGGAGTCTTCTGAGGATAAGATGAAAGCCGATGCGGGGTCTGGTCCTGCTGCCATGGGAACACAGACGAGGAAGCCTGGTGCCGGGCAATGTCGCGGTGATTCATGGTAGCCGGGGCAACGGCCTGGCTGGCTTTCTGTAAAAGTAGAAACCTCTCAGGACCTTTTGTAAGTCTCAGCCGCTAACAATACTTATTCACAAATAAGATATAAAGCCACGGCCACAGACCAAGAAAGACTGATCGTGAAGTCAAGAGGACTGTGCAGTCCCCATACCCAGCTTTGGCATTTTCCGTGGTCATTCTTCCCGGCCTCAAGAGAAGCCACTGTCACCTAAGGTCCCAGATCCTTAAGAAGGGCTAAGTCCTTGCGTTTATTCTGTGCCCCTCATTCGCTCCACGACACATGTGTGAGCACCCCTGACATTTACATCCCAGAGCCGGCTTCGCTTTTCATGGTCACTCTTTGGTCCCCAGAGCTTTGCAGAGAGAATCAAAGTTCAACTTTAGCTACAGAACTTTTTCAAAACTGGCTTTCTACCATGCACTTCACCAACAGTGTCGCCTCGCGTGTGTGCCATTTCACAGTGGCTCCTCACTGTCCCTTCACCCATCTCTAACACAGAGACCTGGCTACAGACACTGCACTGCGTTGTTCTTGCTGGGGGGTGAGGGGTTACAGTCCATGGAGACTTAAATTCTCCATGAAAAGCAACACTGCTGCGGGCATCTGTCGGGACAGAACTGGATCCAAGCAGTACTCTCCCTATTCAACAGGAACCGACATCGGAATTCAACCCTCACTGTTGGCCGAGTTGAGCCTTCTCACCCAGTTTCAATGTTTAGCAGAAATATATCATTAATGGTCCAGAGAGAGCTCAGTGGCTTAAGGGCCTGCCTGGCAAGGTCCTGAGCTCAATCCCTGGTACAGCAAAAAATGAATAAAGAAAAGAAATATATCATTAAATGCCAAACTGGCATTTTTTTTTTTTTTTTTTTTTTTTTTTTTTTTAAAAAGTGATACTTTGGGAGCAAAACTGGAAGAAGTAAATGAGATAGAAAATGGATTTTCAGGGTTCATCCCAAAGCTAGAAGCAGGGGTTTTAAAGTTTTTATTTTATAACTATTTTTTAAAATTTAGATTTTTTTTGGGGGGGGGGGGCAGGACCGGGGTTCAATCTTACAACTTTGTACTTGCCAGGCAGGCACTTGTGCCATTGGAACTATCTCCCTAGGCCCTAGAAATTTTTAAAAATTGTATTGGCATTAAAAATCTTCACCCACCTTTCTCTGCTATCAAAATGAAGTATAAAACCACAGTCAGGAGCTTCTTAAAGAACTGAGAATGGGTGTGGTGGTGCAGGCCTGTAACAGCAATACTAGGAAGCTGAGGCAGAGGCGTGGCACAAGTTCAAGGCCAGGCTGGGCCACACAGTAAGCTCAAGGCCCATATGGACCGCCTAAGGAAATCTTGCCTCAAAAAAAAAAAAAAAAAAAACTATAAAGGGTGATCACCCCAGCGTCAGGAATGTTTTTTCAGTTTTCAAAAAATGTGTCCACTCTACGTAAGAGACTCTGCTCCCACCCCCAGTCTGCTGGCACCCCAATCTCTGAGGCTGCACATTCTCTACAGGGGCGCCACCAACTCACCCTGGCCTGCAAGGCTTTCACCTCAGCCTCCAGTCTCTTTCTTTCTTCAACTTCCTTATTGTATTTTTCTCTGAGGTCTTCATACTTGGAACCTGACAGACAATGAAATATGACTTTATTATAATCAGTGGTGCTGGAAAGGACTTCAGAGACCAACATTGAATGTCACAGTCTAGAAAAGCTGTCAGCACACTAAGCAGAAAACTCGCAGTGGTTTGGGCAACAGGTCAGCGTATTATCAAATTATTTAAATACCGAAGATGGGGGAACAGGCGCTTTAGATAAATTAAATCTCTTTTAAATACACCACAGCACAACAAAAGTGGAGAGCTTAGCGCTTACTCCAGGGCTGTGAAATAATCCAAATGAATATATAACTGGTAGCTGCATTTTTAAAAATATCCCAGTTAAAACCTGAATTCAAAGTCGAACTTTTTCATTTCTTTCAACTAAAATCCCAACAAAGGAGCTGTTCAGACCCAGGGGAAGACGTTTTACCACTGTAGTAATGGCTCGGTGTTAGCGGCGTGGCAGAAAGCTTTTGTGGCGTGCTGCACGCGCTCAGAGAAGCATCCGCCGTCTGCGAGGCTTGCTGGCTCCTTTCAAGCTCCGCCTTACACCTGTTAGAGAAGGACCCGAGGGCCATGAGCCAGATTAGAATAATGGTGACAGAAAACAACGGTTGCCACGTGTGCCTGGACAATAAGAAACTTTCAAAGAAACCTGTTCTCTAAGAGTTTGTACATGTTCCATTTATCCAACAGACACTTAAAAGAAGCGATTCTTTAAAAGCACCGAGGCCAGGTGGGAAGATGCGTCTGTTCCCAACAGTTAAGGTGTGAACATGGCTGTAATGGAGACCCTAACAACCAGGCGGCAGCTGAGGGCAGGAGGGCCGGGCGCCCACTCTAGGCAGAGTTCACCCTCTGCGCCGAAGGAAAACTCTGGGACAGGAAGGAACTGGAGCCCAGGAAACAGGGGCAGAGTGTGACCTCCACGAAGCTGGGGTCAAATCATGGGACTGGGTGGCATTACCCACGATGCTGAGCCACTTTAAAAACACAGATCTGATGTACACATTACATGCAATCTGGCATCTCAAAAGCAGATATAAAAATTAAACATAATGCACGTCGCATGGATGAGACTGAAAACAGTTACAAAGAAATATGGAAAGAGAGTTCGGCATTGTGTGTATGTACAGAATACCGCCATCATATAGGGAAATCCATAACCCATAATCCAGGTAAAAAGAGGGCGCTATTCTTATGTTAAAGACGTGCTCATTCTCACGAGTCTCTAATATCTGATTGTGCTTAACAGCTTCCTTGGGAGCCATGAACACTGGGAAGTTGGTCAGATGTGTACAGGCAGGACTAGGCCTCAGTGCCTAAAGCCAACAAGCTTCCCCCATCCTGAGAGAAGCATCCTGACGGGTTAAGGTCAGCTGCTAGTCGCTAGGCAACCTCGTGTCACATGTCACTAACTTGCAAAGGTATGCACGAACATCCGCATGGTTGCTGGCGGGGTCCTCTCGCCAACCAGGCAGAAGAGGCACCCCCTAGCCCGGCTCGTCTTCTTGGCTGCCTTTTCTGCATTGCTATCGCTTTTTCTCCCCAGGTAGAATCAACTGTACTGACACCAGTGCATTCCCTCCAGGAAGAGACAAAGCCAACACCTCAAATCCAACGCCCCAAACCAACACCGCATTTGAGGAGCTAATGGGACCCCCCTCTCTTTTCAAGGGGCAAAGTGTTGAAAGCAGGAAGTAAGCATGAAGGAAGGGCTATTTCCCAGCTGGGAAACAGCTCAACCTGGGGAGGAAGTGGCACAGCCCAAACTGAACACAGTGACAACTCAGGAAATCAAAGCACCAAGTTGGTGCACCCTGTGGATAACGCGCTACACACGGAAATCTATTAACCATTTAAAAAGAAAAGCCATGAAATTCATTTTCAGATTTGGCTGAACTGGCTGCTTTCCAGGTAAGCTAAGGCACTGTCGATTTGACTTGTAAACCTTGTGAAAATTATCAATGAGAAAAATAAAACGATCAGTGAGACACCGCACACGGTTAGCACGCAGCGCCCAGCACCCGGCTTGCACCGTGAGGTCGCCGCTCACGGCCTCAGCCAGCGGCAGCCACCTTTCAAAGGCTCCATCGGACCCAGGGGCTGTGAGTTGGCAGGGCAGGTCCACAGCCCAGCAAAGGTCAAATATGGTCCTTGTGAGGTATGGGAAGAAACAGAGAAGTGGAAAGCAGACACAATCACTTCCAAATTCCCAAGAATCTTTAAAGGTATTCTGAGTCCACAGACTGCAGAAGTTACAGAGGAGACTTCCATCATCGAAAGAAACAGCACAAGACCGGTGAGAAAGCTCAGCGATCTAAAGTGCCTGCGTAGGCAAGCTTAGGCAAATGCGCAGGAACCAAGGTTCCAGCCCCAGCACCCCATGTCACCCCAGCCCTTCCCCCAGGGTAGGCTGAGCTGGCCACAAAGGGGGAAGGGGGAAGGGAGGGGGGAGGGAGGGGGGAGGGAGGGAAGAGCACACACATTGAAAGTATTACGTGGGTCCTAAGCACCCTGTGGTATGGTGTGCATCCAGTGACAGTTCTGAGAGGAGCTGGAGGCCCTTGCAAAACCCTCTCTGATTCGCACCTGGCCTTCTGCCTGCCCCCTATCGTTTTCCTTATAGAGGAGGAAAAAAATTACCCTAAATATTAAGCAACCTATAACCTGTAATTTATTTTCACAAAACACTTGTTTCTCCTTCCCTGCAGACAGAGTAACAGAAATAATCAGTACCAAAAGAACTAAATTCAACTGTCTGTTACTCCAGCGTGCTCTACCACCATGCCAATATCAGGTTTTGGCAAATATTACAAAGGGCCAAATCTGACTCCGGGAGGCCTTTCTGAAACCTGGCTGGCAGCCACCGACCTATGGTAAGCTTGGAATTCCTGGTCTGCCCTCAAAGGGAGCCAGGAAGAACCTGAACACTATATTCAAGTTCCTGTAGTCTACAGTTTTGTACTCTCAAATTTTTATAATCTAGAAACCTACCCTCGAGATTCTACATACATAGCTTCTAAATGCTTACAAATATTCATAATCACCTAATACAACTTTTTCTTAGAGACAGGTCTGTAATTCAGCTGGCCTTGAGCTGGAACTGGAACCCTCCTGCCTCAGCCTCCTGGGTAGCTGGGATAACAGGTACATGACAACACACCCAGCAAGAACCTTTTTAAATCAAACACACCATGAGGGTATCCAAACCCCACAATGACGACGCTGATCGACTACTAACACTGATAGGAATACTGGTGTCTTTAATGGTCATAATATGCATAATAACGGTGCTAATGCAACCTGGGCTACAGAGTGAGCTCAAAGCCGGCCTGAACTGCGCAGCAAGCCCCTGTCTCAAAAACACAATCAGTCAATCAATCAATCAATCCAGCAGCCAAAATGTACTTTTCAAAGAAATAATTATGGCAGCATCCAAGGCCTGCATCCTACTTCCCTGTTTTCTGAAATGAAAGTCTATCTTGCTCTCACCAAAATGTCAGGAGCTATGGATACAGGACGAAGCAGACAAGAGCCTTATCCTCACAGGATTCGGAATGGCAGAAAAGCTCAGCAAGAGAGAAGCTTGCGCCATCCCCACCTGCAGCTTTTAGATAGCCATCTTGCTTCACAGCCAAGAAACAACACTGGAAATGACAGATGATTCCTGCACAGGAAAATCATCACTCTCACAGAGAGAAGAATACAGAGGAGAGCACCAACCTGCCACAAAGACGGATAAACGCCAGGCATTTGTAGGACTGGGGAGACAGCTGTGTGGTTTAAGCGCCTGCATGGCAACAGCAAGGTCCTGAGTTCAACCCCCAGGAGCACATGCTGTGCCGGCCCAGAAACCAGGCATGGTGGCGCATGCCTGTAATCTCAGCGCTGAGGAGCCTGAGGCAGGAGGATCACTACACGTCCAAGCTGCATAGCAAGACTGTGTAACCAATCAATATTTTTAAAGATTAATTAAAAAACAATAAGCAGAATGTTAAACTTAAACACCACAAGGTTTCTCTTATATGAGAAGCCCCAAGTATAAATAAACAGCAAAATAAAAGTCAAATACAAGGAAGTAGGGACAATGGAGGTGGAGGTGGATAGGGGACGCGGGGGACAAAGAACTGGGGAAGAACACAGACCGAGGATCTTTGCAAACGGGAAGCAGACCAGAGCTGGACGGAAGAGGGAGGACAGGAGGAGGGTATGAAAAAAATCACGTAATATACTGCAAACATGTACTGAGAGTGAATTTTCAAACATTAAAAAACTAAACATTTGAACACAGGAAAGCATTTCTGATGATGTAGGCAGTACTTCCACTAAAATCTCATTTCTTGCTGATAAGATATATATTAATTTCCAAGAGGAAAATAGCAACTCCACAAAGGAGGTGGTGTTCAGACTTTTACAGCAGAGAAAGCTTAACCAAGGGATCAGGGCTGTAAGTCCCCGAGTCCTGCACCCCTAGGCCATGTCTGAGGCCGGCAGGCAGCTACCCTGCAGCATTCTTACTAAAACTGAAGAACCTAGTCTGACTCTAGGATTTGCAACCCAAGAAGATCCCACCATCCCAAAGGTCACTGGCAACACTTAGACGCTTTTTTTTTTTTTTTTTTTTTTTTTGCGGGACCCGGGTTAGAACTCATGACCTTGCACTTGCCAGGCAGGCACTTGTGCCACCGAGCTATCTCCCCAGCCCCTACACTTAGATGCTTTTGAGGGTCATCGCTTAGGCATGGGGTAGACACCACTGGTGTCCAATGGACACGAGCCAAGAATGCCACCAAGATCCGATCACATGCCAGCCAGCCCTCCATACCAAGCTAGCCAGCCTGAAATATCAACCATGCTCCTACTGAGAAATACGCGTCAGAGACAGAGCTGCCAGCCAAGCCCCAGCGGAAGGCGCCTTCCAAAGAACTAGATAGTACTTTCCAAAAATGTCAAGGTCACAGAAGAGAAGGAACCCTCACAACTTTACAAGATGCTGAGAAAACCTCAGCTCACAGCAATGTGGAATCCTGGATCAGAATCCAGCCGGCAAAAGGGTAACTAGAAACCCAATGAAATTCTAATGAAGTGCAGGGAACAGAATCGAATTCCCTGGCTTGGAAATCATACTGTGGTTGCATAAGTTATTAACAACTGGAAATTCTCAGTGAAGGACATAGGTAAGAACGCCACTGTTTTTGCAGGTTTTCTGTCAATCTAAAGTTATTTTGAAATAATTTTTTTATTTTTTATTTCTGGGAATTTGTGGACTCCACAATGGAAAAAATTTACTGAAAGTCTGTTTAGGGGGCTTGGGAGATAGCTCAGTGGCTTAAGTACTCACCTGGCAAGCACAAGGTTCCAAGTTTGATCCCTAGCACCTCCAAAAAAATCTGTTAGCTAGAATTTTCACAAAATCCTACCATTAGGGCAAGAAAATACCATTTTTAAACTAGCAGAATATTGTGAGATTCCATTAGTCTTTTTTTTTTTTTTAACACCCCTAATTGGAATTTTCTTAAAAGCTGTAATAACGGCAGCACTGCCTAATCACAGCAAAGAAACAGGCATGGGAGGTGAGGCGGCCAGGCAAGGCTCTCCGCCGGAAGGTCCACATGTCACTTCCCTCCCGCCCTGCCTGGAGAGCACGACAATGCCTCCGTCCCCTGGGGACCCTCCTGTACCCACCTGGTTCCAGGCTGTTGGTGTTCCAAACCCTCAGTCCAGCTGCCTGCTGGCCTTCTCAGCCCTCTGCACCCACGCACACAGGGAGAGGCGCTGATACACACCAGGTCTGGCCTCTGCGCCTGGTCTCGAGGACCACTGGGCCTTCCGAGCGCCTCATCCTCCTCAGGTTCGCAGTTCCAGGTTTTCCTTTTGCTCCCAGAAGTAGCTTTTCTGCCCAGGGAAAGCCTGAGCCCTCAGGGTAAGCCACCTGTCACTTCCTGCGGTCTCTGGGGGCCACTGAATGGCTCAGGGATCCACGCAACACCTGGTACCTCCAGCAACTCATCTAACAGTCTCTAAAACCAGTGTGGAGACATCCCCAAGTAACAGCCACTGGAAGTCCTACCTGACCCAGCTACAACAGACGTCTCTTAAAACATCCCCTTCTGGTGACTTTTAAGAGTTAGAGGGCCAGTGAGAGAACTCAGCAGTCTAAAGCGCCTGCGGATGGGCCTCAGTTCCATCCCCAGCACCACGCAACAGTCTTGCCCCTCGGGGGGGCTGAGCGCACCACAAAAAAAAAAGTCGAGACATCACTTTATAGTGATCCACACACACACACAACTTCAGCAGCACAACTCCCAGTGGCACTACCCTGGAAGCAGCCTGTATACATGTCTGCTAGCAGGTGAATGCTTGCAGAAAATGTGGTATTTACATGCCATGAAGCACCAAGCCTTAAGAAAGATAAGCTTGGAGCACTTCTAAGTAGACAGATGCACCTTGAGACCACAACATTCAGTGGAATAAGTCAGACGCACAAACGTAAATATCACGTGGTTTCTTCATATGAGAAGCCCAAAATATAAATACAGAGCAAAATAAAAGAGAATAGGAAGTGGGAGGACTGACATTTTTCAAAGAGAAGAGAGGCCCCAAGAGATGCAGGAGGGAGAGAAAAGGAGATGGGAAGAAGAGATTAGGATGTGTTAGCGGGTGGCCAGATAGCTACACGGACTAAAGCACCCAGGGGGACGCAGGGAGGGGCTGGATCCCAGGCAGGCTTGCCACCCCGCCCCCTGGGGGCGTGGTGGGGCGCACCTGTAATCCCGCCCTTGGGAGGCTGAAAACAGCAGGATCACTAGGAGTCCAATCTATGCAGTGAGAACCTGTGGGCCCTGTAGACTCTGTACTAAATACATAAATAAAGCAAATAAAAACTTAACGACATTTTAGGTACAAGCACCAACTCCCCACAGGAATGTAGTCATGTAGTGCAGCTTTGTGTTAATAAAGAAAATGAGCCGGGCATGGTAGCATGGCCAGGAATCCTAGCACTAAGGAGGCTGAGGCAGGAGGGTCGGGTGAGTTTAAGGCCAGCCTGGGCTGCAGAGTGAGAGCCTCTTTCAAAAAACACAACAACAACAACACAAATCTGGGGCAAAAAAATGTACTAAATAAATAAATGACCGAGCAACTGTCTGAGTAATGTCAACGTAATGACAGAATGAAATCACTGTTCAGTCCACCGAGGGAAGACAGACTGCAATACAGAACGAGCGTACTGCTAAAGGAAATAAGAAGTGCATCTGATGACAGTGCAGAAACCATGCCCGTACAAATACTATCCAAGTCATTACCTTTTAAGTTCTTGCTCCAGCTTTTCTATTTGCTTTTTGCCTGAGCTCAGCTGCCCCTCCTGGAAATTCACTTGCGACTCCTTGACTTGCAGCTCATGAGAAATCCTCTGCTTGCTTTTCTCCAAAGTTTCGCATATTTCCATCAGTCTTTGATTTTCTCTCTTCAGGTTTGTACCCTCAGTTTTTTCCGTTTCAACCTAATGGATCCACAGAGAAAGAAATCAATCGGTCCCTTTTTTTAATGAACCTACCAAGAACGAAAGGTAGGTTACAGCCCAGCATCAACCACCAATTTCCTAACAGGTGGCTGTAGTAAGCACAATGTCAATGCTTTGTAAACAGTCAGAAACCTGCAGAAAGAAAAGGCTCCCCAAAGTCACGCATTATGACACTGTTTTGGGGCAGGGCCGCACCCCACCTTCCTAGAAATGCAGCCTTCAAATTCCTTCAAAAATTAAAAACAATCAACACCAGCCACTCATCATCTTCAAGCCTGGCTGCTAAAGCCAGGTATAGTAAGAATCGGAAAATTCTTCCACAAGCAAACACCTTTTAGAAGAAGCACTGGTCTCACGACTAGCTCGCTGGCTAGCACAGAGGCCAAAGCAAGAGAAGGACCGAGGAGGTTTTCATTCCCTGGACAAGAAGTCAAGAGCCTAGGGGACACCGAGGTTCACAGCCCACCCAGAGAAGCTGTCTCTGCCGGCATTGCAAAACACTCTAATGCTGACCCCAGGAGATGCCCAAGACTTGGGGCAAGGCAGGGTCCCCAGAAGAAGTCAGAATGGTCCCCAGCATCCTTGGCTATCAGCAGGCAGGCAGAAATGAGCAGAGGCAGAAAGGTCTAAGGCAGCGAGGCACCTCTGAAAAGAGTGGGCACAGTGGCGGCACAAAGGCAGAAAACCGCTTCCCTCTGAACTAACCGTTGCCAACCCCAGAGCCACAGTACCTTCTGCTTCTGCCTCTGCAGCGCGGCCTCCAGCGTGTCCAGCTGAAACTGCCGCTGCTGCTTCTCCTTCTTGAGCTTGTCCAGGCGCCCCTCCAGCTCCTGGATCTTCTGCAGCGCCCTGGTAGGCAGGCCTTCCTTCCATTCTTCCACAGCCCAGCTCATCCTGGCCGCCCTTGTTCAATACTCTCACATTTAGCTGTGAACTGAAAAGAACGCCCGTACTGTTGCACAGCTAAAAGGAAATTTAAACCAGACCTGGGGGAGCATGGCTGTAATCCCAACACTCAGGAGGCAGAGGCAGGAAGATCACCATACATTCGAGGCAGTGTCATTGTGAAGTGAACCACGTGCAGGGCCCCTGACTCAAAAAAAGGGAAAAGGAAAGTCATTTAAGACTCATGGGTCAGCCGGGTGTGGTGGCGCACGCCTGTAATCCCAGCACTCAGGAGGCTGAGGCAGGAGGATCAGTGCAAGTTCGAGACCAGCTCACAAAAGTGAGCTCAAGGCCAGCCTCAACTGCATAACGAGACCCTGTCTCAAAAAGACAAAAAAAA